>PVKU01005709.1:0-117804 GCA_004027475.1 Anoura caudifer | reverse complement strand
GAGAAGTGGAGCCCGGGGTGCAGCCCTGGGACCCCAATGCCGACCCATGCCCTTCGCGCTGGGGGCCCGCATCTGCGTGCGCCCCTGGGCTGCCCCGCCTTCAAGATTCCGGAGACAGATCTCCCATCTGTTGCGCCTCCCACGTGCGCACTCTCGCTGACCCGGCTCGGGACATCAGCTGTGGGCTCACTGTGCGCGCGTAAGGTGTTCACACAGCAGCGCCTACCTGAGCAGTCTTGTTCTGCTCGGGGCTGCGCCCCCTCTGATGCCCCCGATGATGCTGCTGCAAAGAAACCGTCCCGTTGGCGGCAGCGTGTCCCCCAGAGGGACACCAGCTGCGGAGTCTCCACGCAGTTCTGCGTCCTCCCTGCCAGCACTCCCGGTGCCTCAGCCAACCTCACCTTGCAGGCCTTGGATGGGAATCCATCCATAGCAGGACTGACAGACTCATCCCTCACCCTAAAACTCCCCAAATATTGCAGCCACCCAAAGTATCTTTCTTTAATTGTTATTTTAGAGGGAGAGAGAGGGAGAGAGAATCTATTTTTTGGTTCCACTTGCTGATGCATCATTGGTCGATTCTTGCACATGCTCTGGCTGGGATGGAACCCACCATCTTGGTGTATATGGATGACACTCTAACCAGCTGACCTGCCTGTATCATTTTATCCTTTTTGTACCAGAGGCAACTGTATGTAACTAACAGAGAGAGATAATCAGTTGGACAGAATGAGGATATTGAACCACCATTGCTGTGTGACCCGGCCTGTCCATTAATGATGAAGGATTCTGAGGGTGTTGCTTTCCCCATACACAGAGCGAGAAGCTGGCCATCACGGTAAGCAGGGAACATGGCAAAATAAAAGAAACCAGAAGCAGAGACTGTCGGCTGCGAATCTGGGAGACGGGCTTTGGAAAACATCACCTGCCGGATCGTCGAGTCCCGTTCACACAACAGCCCAAGTCGGAGTCTGAGTCTTGCCCTTCCCATGGAAAAAGAGGACCTCCGATTTCAGTGTCAAAAATATCGTCCTGGCTGGAGTCTGAAAGAGGCAGTTTGCAGTGGGTCGATAACATCATTTATCAGGATCACCCCCAGGGATATCAGCAAGTCTCGGGGACCATGAATGAGGTGTTTGAACAGTATTTGCCTAAAAAAGAGAGGGAGAAAGAGGAGGGAAAAACCCAAGGAAAGGACTCTTCACATTTCATCACTACGGTACAATTAAATTTGGGACCAGCGGCTTTTTTCTTTTAAATGAGCTAAAACCGTAATTAATTAGAAAAATGATGATGATTGCTAAGGATTCGCTGTCATACACAGCAAGCATGATGGAATGCATGTATTGCGGTGTAAACACGGGCTATTATTCCACATGCTCCCCCCCAAGAAAAAACTCAGCTTGCCACATAAAACACGCATTTCAAAATGCTGAGAATTTTAAAAAGTGGTTTGCTAAAATGGAATGGCATGACTATTTCAATAAGCTGTGTACTTCAAAGTAAAGGTTTTATAAACCTTTCTTGGAAAATGGTCTTCCTTTTGTTCACGTAAATGATAATTGATAGCATTCGGGGGAACACAGGCAATTCAACGCTTTAACGAAAAGGCACTTCTTCGGGGAAATGGGGATGAGTCCCTGGAAATACAGTTTCATAATTTTCTTTCCATGACTTTTTGTATCCTTGTTAGTTCCCAAGAGTGTTGATCTTGCCCTAATGGAAAAGGCGGTTAAAATGTGTTTCCCAAACTCCACCCAAGGAATAAGTGAGGAGTCGGTCTCTAGGAAAATATCGGAGGAGGGGTAAGTGAACAAAGAATGTTTTCATTTATTTCGTTTTCGGGGACTGGTGACAACCCTTTGGGGACCTGCCCGGGGGTCCACAGCCGTAGATGCAGAAGCAGTTTGTTGCTTTGGGGATGGCCGTCCCTTATTAGAAATGCATGAAAAATGACCATTTATCTGTGAAAGATAGCTCCAATTTTCTGTGTGAAATGCGATACTTTCCCTTGAAAATCAAGTCCATGGAACACACAAATTAAGTTAGTTCTGAAATATGAAATTAGACCCTAGAAACCAATAAGCAAGCTATTGACTGCCCTGTACAGTAGTACAGGGCCTTAATAAATGCCTTCCAGGGCCTCCTTCATGACACGGTATTGAGTTTTAAGGAGGAAAAATAACAAGACAGCCATCGCTTTTCGCTCCGCATTAAAGTGACAAAGAGAGAAATAATAAAACGCAATATGGTAATGCCACCACGCTGAACTTCCCCTGCGTGAAAAGGTCATCTTCGGAGCATCCAGCGAAAGTGGATCCAAATGAAGTCTCTCCGTAGACAGGATGGAGATTTCAAAATTGACTGGAGAAAATCAAAGGTACTGGTTCTCAGATGAAAATGACATGTATTGATCTCAGTTCAACTCTATTCCCATATGTATTTTACAAGCTGTTCTCGTTCTTTAAACATCAGTGGAGAGTCAAACATCGAAAGTGCCTTTTGAAATAAGTGTTTTTCCTTTAGAAAGTTTGTCGCAGTGTTTAACAATTACTCATGATTTGCCTTTTAGAAACATCATTTCTTCTGCCCGTCTGTGTCCTTTGGAGCAGCACTTGAGAATTAGGACTTGGCAAGAAGGATGAAAATGTCCCTTTGCTGAGCCGTACGACGTAGGAACAAACCACCGGCCATGCTTGCTGACAAACGGTCAGTGTTCACATTTGTAGCCGAGAATAAGAAGTCAAGGACTAAGTTCCAGATGCAAAGGTCTACATTTCCAATTTCATGGAAACACAATACTTGAAAACCACCTTCTTGGGTCCTGCCTGCTGTAGCTCAGTGGATTGAATGCAGGCCTGTGAACCAAGGGGTCGCCAGTTCGATTCCCGGTCAGGGCACAGGCCTGAGTTGCAGGCCAGGTCCCCTCACCCCCGCATGAGATGCAACCACACATTGATGCTTCTCTCGCTCTCTTTCCCTCTCTCTAAAAATAAATAAATTAAAACAAACAAAAAATAAATAAACCACCTCCTTGGATTTCAGTGTTGTGCTACAAGGGCTCTTTGTACGCATGGGATTATTCCCAGAATTTCGTGAGTATCCTGGACTTCCTCCTTTTGATCTCTTTCATCCTCGTTTTGAAGGTCAGTTGGATCTTGTGCCAAATATAGCATCTTCGGAAGGTGTGCTCTCATTATAAACTATGTCACAGCGATACAATGTAACAACATCTCTTACACTGTTGTCTGAGATTATAGAATACATTACTACAATTACTCCGATTATTAGAGTCATTGCACTTTTTTTTCCTGCCCACAAGTCACAGGTGATTGTATTTAAATGAAACCTAAGTACCAGTTGAAGAAGCTACTGGCTCAGAAACACTCCGCCTTCTAAGGAGTAGTTCCCGTAGAGGTGTTTTCTTTACTTTGACCTCTTCGGGGCCCCTTGGCGCATAAATGCTATGAACACATCTATTTCCTTATCTTAGGTGAAATAGAATTTCCCGAGGTCAGCATTCTTCTCTGTAGATTCTCACGGAGGTTGAAGGGAGCTCCGAGATTTTAGACGGATGCAGAGACCGAGGATCGTAAATCTGAACTAAACTCCCAGCAGAAATGGCATTCCGGTTTTCTCAGGAAAATCTCGGCCTCCACGTGGCGCTAACACCAGCTGCCCTTGCCATTTTTTAGCGCTGTTTGTCTATTTTACTGAAATTTCTCTTGCCCTTTCTTCCATATTTTCCCCTAAGATTCCCCGATGCCAACGGCATAAGCATCCCCATTTGTCATAAAGTCTGGAAGTGTGTACAGCTTTGCACAAACTGGAGAGAAGATGAACCAGCCCCTTGGATGCAGGGGTCAAGCTGAGCCTGCATGGAAAGGTCTATATTTTACGCTTAGCTCTTTCTCTCGACCCCCGTCAAATAAACAGCATTGTTCAGGCTTCATCAGGCCAAAGAAATCCCAAGAAACTTTTCTTCAGAACCTCGGTGGATGGGCGTAGCCTTGCACCGAATACCAGGCTCCCTGTGTGCTCCACGCCAGGTGGTGTCCCCGACAGACGGACGTAATTCCTTGCCTGTCTCATAGGCTCTTGGAGAGGGAATCAATTCATGTTCCTCCTTCGCACGACGCTGTGATATGTCCGTACAAACTTGTTCTGAGGCTCAGAGGGCATGAGACAAGGGCAGAAACAGCAGGAGACCTCGCATGCCCCACAAAGACGGGAAAGTGAATTTTAAGCCTCTAAGTCCATGGGTGTGGAACCGCAGTGAAAAGCTATCATGCGTGTTGGTATAAGCAAAATTAAAGTTCTCCATGGGTCTGCAGATATAAATATTAAAATCAGAAAATATACATAAAATTTTAAATTCTCCATGGCCAACGTAAACTTGGACAACAGTCTGGGCATTTGATGATGATCCTGTGTTTTATAAATGACGATGTTCTTTGGCAGAGATTATCCGTGTCATTCTCAACAGCCGAGCAAGGGCATGAGAAGAAGAACTAACAACAGCCCTAAACGACAAGCCAAAGGAGGAACGATGGCCTCGGTGTCCCTCACCCTCGCTCTGTGCTCTTCACAGCGTGAGTCTCCACCTGGACAGTCGAGGGGTAAACAGGGCGAAGAAATCCGAGGTAGAGAAGGGAAGTGGGCAGGGAGGCAACGAATCGGAGCGTGGAGATACAAGGTCATGATGCAGCCACGAGAGCCAGGCCTAGGGCTGCTCCAACCAACCACCACCAAGCGCAGCTCCCAACCGCAGGACTGTGTTCTCTCGCCGTCCTGCCGTCTGGGACTCTGACATTGGGGTGTTGGCAGGGACCAGACCCCTCGGGGAATAGAGATATTCTTCCCTTACTCTCTCTCCTGGCCGTCTTCGTCACCCTTTGCCTTGGGATTCTATCACTTCAATCTCTGCCTCCCTCATCACAGGGGTCACCTGGGGAGTCTCTCTTTCCACCTGGAATTTTCCTCTCTCCATGCCCCTCTCTCTCTTTTTTTAGAATATTTTATTTTTAGACAGAGGGGAAAGGAGGGAGAAGGAAAGGGAGAGAAACGTCAATGTGTGGTTGCCTCTCACAGTCCCCCAAATAAGAACCCGGCCCATAACCTAGGCATGTGCCCTGACTGGGAATCGAACCGGTGACTCTTTGCTTCACAGTCTGGTGCTCAATCCACTGAGCCACACCAGCCAGGAATCTTCTTCTCTCCTTATGAAGACACTAGTCGTGCTGCATTGGACTCCAAGCTGCTCCCGTATTACCTCATCATAACGCATACCTTAATTCCACCTGCCCAGGTTCTATTTCTGAATAATGTTATAGGTACGGGTGTTGCGCACACTAGCTTTATGGGTACCAGAACATAGAGGACAATGTAAAAAAGTTTTTTGAGGTAACAAGGGAGATCGGTCTGAAGACAGCAGAGTTTTGCACAGAGAAATAAGGTGGAAAGTTGCACCTAAAATGAAATGTTTGCAAGAAAATCCTGAAGTCAGATACAAAAAATATCGCACCAGAACAAAATACCATTTTGTCTATGTCAATGGTGAAATGTCCTTGTGAATTTGTGTGTTTTTTTTTTAATTTATTCTGCAGAAACCATTCAAAATGGCATTCTCTTCGACACACGTCTTTCCTTTTCCTACTCCTGCTACTTACACAAAGGTGGATGGATGACTAGTTCTCTCCACAAGACAAAGGTCCTACCTCTGGGTTTTGCTTCGTTCTCCTCAACGTTTCCTTGTGATTTTCGAACCGTTTATCAATATAGCCCAGGCGTCACGGTTACACTCGTGAGCAAGTTATAATGACCACATTGATGAGCGCAGGAAATTTAAGTGTGCCCTCGGCACGCAGCAGGATAGAAAACGTAGAACTCAGCCCCGTGTGTGATACACAATTCATGGGCACACAGACAGAATTCGTACGCCCATGTGTTAGTTTAAAGAATGTGAAAAAAAAAAAAAAAAGAAAAGAAGAGGTTGTACAGCTTTATTTTTCTCTGAAGGTCTGAGAAAGCATGCAAAAGACATAATGCAACGGATCCTGCCCGGGAAAAGGCGGAAAGCAAGGCAGATACAAAGAATCTGGAAAATAGTTCACAACTGTGAGAAAGTTCCTCTCTGCCTCCTAAGGCCAAGGTCCCAGGACTTTGATATTTTTAAGTGGTGGGACTCATGTGATGTCGGGGTGACAGCCAGAACAGGGGTGGGTGATGCCACGAATCCCCACTGTGGCACCCACTCTCTTAATCCCACCTCCGAGGACCACCCCACTAACCTTCTGTATGGTGCGTTTTCATGATTTCCGCTTCAGCAACCTCCCCACCGCTGACAGACCAGGAGAGGACCCAGCTCCGATGACACAGAAACACCCGCTGGACCCAAATTCTTATCTGCTTGACCATGGTCCCTTCTGAAGGTGCGAACTTCCCCAGTGAAACGTGGTGTGAGTCCGGTTCTGGGATACTCTACACAATGCAGCCGCACCGAAGGCAGGGAAAAATCCAGAAAGCTGGGGAATAGAAGCTGAGCAGGCTGTGAAATGAAGGCAAAGGCATTTGGGACGCTGGTTGCCCGTGAGGCCAGCCATAAAAGCCCCAGGATGCTAACCCTGCTGTGGTCTGTGGTCGTTTACATCACGTCCCACCTCCCCCTTCCGTTCTGGGTGTGTGCAGTGCAGGGGACAAGCGAGGGGAAGGCGCTGAGCTGTGGTGTGGAGGATGACAAATGAGCGAGTTCAGACGGGCAAGTCGGGGCAGGCTTCCCCGAAAGGAGTTTCCCTGGAGGGAACACAGATCCAGAACCCGTGATCAGGTTTCCTTCATTTTTGGTTATGCCGCCCGATTCAGATCTAGGAATAAATACAAACAATGCGCTCCTCTGGTCTCTGGAGGGATTTTGGAAGAACTCAAAGGAAAATTGAAAAACTCTGCTTATTTTCAAACACTCCCAACGGGGGGGAATATGCCAAACTGAAAGGTACATTGTAATGCTTCTTTTGTCTAATAGTGCGAATTTTACAGTAACAATCATGTATACCGCTAGAGGATGCCTATTGTAGCAAATATTCCCGTAAAGCAGCCAATATTTGACTGTGTGGCTACCACCGTATAAGCATCATCAAGAATAAAAGCAATCATTCAGACATTTACATCCAAAAGGCTTGGGAAAGAAAGCTGCTTTTTAAAACAGTTCACAGCTTTTGAAAAATCAGTATGTCTTCCAAATTTGAATGCGTAGGGTATAGAAGAGAAAAGGTACCCTCAAGAATAAGTAATTATAAACTTAAAGATGGTGCATGCTTTGTCCAGGCACAGGAAATTTTTTTTTAAATGCTATTCTTGTGAAATAAATTTAAAATAGTATACTAACTAACACGAGAAGGTCAGCTCTCCATAAATGAGTGGTGAGTAGCATCATAGCTTTGGAAGTTTAATTTTGCATGAAAAAAATGTGTTATGAGGGCAATTATATACATTATGAGTCTTAAACATAACAAGATACTCTTCGGTATACACATTTGCATCATGGAATGATTTCAGGTGGACTTTTCCTCAACGGAACAGCAAGTTGCTCTTTATTTGCATGAAGGCAGTTAAGTCTGCACGGGCAGGGGGGCCTCCCTGCCCCCAGCATATGGCTGAGCGCCCCCCAAAACACAGCGTCAGTTCTGTGATCGTGGGGGGCACACAATTGTCAAAGATGTGCTGCGTTGAAGGTCGTTTCTACAGAGTGCCTTTCACACCTGCGCCGATCTTGCACACTTCCATTCCAGCCGCAGGCCAAAAGTTCTACAGGAAACTCAGTCGTTCATTTCTCATTAAAGGGGGAAAAAAATCGGTGATTTTTAGGAGCAGGCTGGATTCTAGGCAGAGGCCAGCTGCCCTTGGTAGAAGGAACTGCTTTATTCGCGCTTTCCAGCGAAGCAGGAAGCACCTGCAGGACTACTGCCTTTCATCCTTAAAATGCTGCGGAACTCACAGGATGCTTGCTGCGCGTTTTTTTCCCCTTTTTATTCTCGCACTGAAAATAGGTTGAAGGAGGATAAGCATTATTAGGTCAGTTTAGAGAGACGGAACTACAGGCCCACACTATTAGGAGAACAGGGTGGTTCCGACCGGCTAGAAAGCCGCGTGTACGCCTGAGCCCAGGGTTTCCGAAGGGGCTATTTTTCCGACAAATCTTCGGCCCCACTAAGAAAACAGAGTGTCAGCTGTATTCTGCGTGTGACACTCACTTTTAGGCTGAAGTTGGGGACTGAAACCCTGATCTGCCATTTATTGCCTGATGTTGGGTGAACATTCCCACCGGCGAAAATGCGTGACTTACAAAATTCAGTTTATTGGGGTGACATTGGTGAGATGATACAGGTTTCAAGGGCACACCTCTCTGACACATCATCAGGATGCCCACCACCCAAAGTCCCATCACCTTCTGTCACCATGTATATCTGACCCTCTTTACCCCCTTCATCCCTACCCCCCCATGCCTCTCCTCACCTGGGAACCAGCAAAGGATTGTCTGTGTCTATGAGTTTTTGTTTGTTGCTCTTGTGGGTTCATGTGTCACTTGCCATTTTATAGCCCATGTATCAGTGAAATCATGCGGTTCTTAACTTTTTCCCTCTGACCTGTTTCGCTCAGCCTGATGTTCTCCAGGTCCGTCCTTGTTGTCGGAAATGGCAGGGTTTCAGCTTTTCTTAGGGCACAGTAGTCTTCCGTACTGTGGATGCACCTCACCTTCTCTATCCAGTCACCTGTGGAAGGACACTTTGGTGGCTTCCACGTCTTGGCCACTGTCAATAATGCCGCAATGAAAGCAAGGCTACTGCGTAAATCTTTGAATTGATGTTTTCACATGTTTGAGGTGGAAATGCCGAAGACGGGTTGCTGTGTCACATGGTAGCTCATTCTTTAATTTTTTGAGAAACTGCCACACTGTTTTCCACGGTGGCTGCACTAGTCTGCATTCCCACCAGCAGTGGCCGAGGCTTCTTTTTTCTCCACTGCCCCTACAACACTTGGTATTTCTTTTCTCGTTGATAGTAGCCCGTCTCGCCCTTGTTAGAGAGAATGCGTGGTGTTTTGATGGATCCATGGGCCTGCTGGGATGCTACACGTGGAGAGCTAAGCCCAGGGAGGTGAGAACAGAACTTGAGTCAGAGAGTGATCGTGGGAGAGAGCAGTGCATCCTGCTTTATGGAAATAAACCCGTCATTGATATCCCTTGGACTCTCCCAGGGCCTGTGTGGGTGGATTGAAAATAATTGTAGCATGAAAAAAAAATTACAGGCACGGAACGGGACAGAAAAAGGAATTGGATTCTGAAGATGCGGGGTTATTGCTGTAGGACTTTTCAAAGTGTTGAAATAAGGAGTGCAAACGTTCAAAGCTGAAAACTTGGGTGTGAGAACACAGTAAGTTGTAACTATTAACACCCAGGTCTTCATACCATTGACTAATACTGACAAGAGCTTTTTCTCAGATATACATCTAATTTTAGAATAATGGATGAGTTTTTTTTAACCAACTGAGAAATTTTTTTTAGGACACAGATACTTTTCCCCAACAGAGGGTGTGTGAAAAGACAGCATAGAAAGATTATATTAGAAAGGAGGAATTTGGATACTTTTTTTTTTTTTTTTTAAGCAGCAAAGGCAACCAAATTTTCTTCCTTTTCTTTGGGGTGTTTAAAAGGACTCTTTGAGCTCAGGATTCAGAAGGTCAAGTGAAACAGAGAGTCACCTGAGATGCGGGAAGGTGTGTGGTGGCCTCACAGAGGTTGAACATTAAACTCCGGTTTTTTTCAAAGATTCCTGAACAGCAAGAATGAACTGGAAGCAGTGGAGAAAGCAGAACCTAAAAGGCCCGAGACGCCTGAGCAATGGTTATGTCCATATTACCCAATGAGATCCAATGATCAATGACCAGAAGGATCCTAACAGATGTTTTGTGCCTGAACCATCTGGATTTGAGTTGAAGTGGGTTTAAAGAAACCAAAGAAGGCCCTGGCTGGTGTAGCCCAGTGGACTGAATGCGGGCTGCGAACCGAAGGGTTGTGGGTTCGATTCCCAGTCAGGGCACATGCCTGGGGTGCGGGCCAGGTCCCCAGTGGGGGCCAAGTGAGAGGCAACCACACATTGACGCTTCTCTCCCTCTCTTTCTCCCTCCCTTCCCCTCTCTCTAAAAAATAAAGAGATAAAATATTTAAAGAAAAAAAAGAAAGATGTGTCATAGTTTTTACAGAAAAAAAAAAAAAAAAAGAACAACGCTTTGTCCCAATTAATACCTTTCAGTGGAGCTTCTTTTAGAAGAGGGGCAACAAGAGTTTTAGATAAAGGTGCAGTCATTCAAAAAATGGACCGGAAGTAACCTAAATCATTGTGGAGAACGTGAACATAAAACTATAGTTTTCAGATTATTCATAGAAGCAATACTTTTTACCCTTGAAAAATGGATGTTTCCAGTAAGGGATCCTGTGTAGAAAAGGATATGAAGGGTAAGAGAAGGTAGGGACCTCCAAACAATTGAGTTTTGAGCTCCTGGAGAAAAAATATGGGATTCACACACATGCAATCCAAGTCCAGGGAATCCATGCTATTTCAGGGATGGTCAAATATCAGAAGTCAAACAGAAAGAGTACGGGGGAGAACAATCACAAGACCGGGTGAAAGGAGGAAGCTGTGGACCCTAAGATGCATTTTTGGGAGGTGGTGGGAAGACCCTCCAGGTTACAGTGTGCACAAAGGACTTGAGAAAGGAGTGACTGCATGTGGAAACGGGAGGCTGGTGTGAGGTGCAGACAGGATGTTCTCAGAGGGCCGCTGCTCCTGTCTGAACCCCAGAGGGCTTGTATGAGACCGGAGCTACACATTTTCCTGACTTTACAAGGAGGGGTATTTCCTTTCTCTTCTTCTTTCTTTTTCTGCACATGTTCAGAATTATTGTTGACCCAGGGCTTCTTTCTATGTGGATAACTCTTGTTAATTACCTAGTTATTGATAATAAATGAAAAATCTTTTATCATAACCTGGAGCAGCCTTGTCTGGGATTCCAAATGCTGATCATTGTAAATGAACCAATTTCTCTGTCTGCCTCTCTCCTTCCCTGTCTCTCTCCCTCTCTCATTAGCCAGCAAGATCTATGCACATGGATTTATGGTTTGTTTTTAAGCCTGAGATAGAAATAGCTTCCTTGAAACACAGAGATGATAGAACAATGGTAATAACAGGGTTTCATTCCCTAACTGTTTAAAAATGCAGGCACGTTCCCACAAGCTATTCTTTTTCTATTATTTTTTTTTCTTTGACAGTCTCTTGGGCATTTTTCTCCTTATTAGCACTTCCAGCGGAAGGAAGGAAATGGGGGCGAAACTGGAAAGTGTCAGTTTGAGACGCAGAGGCTTAGATTAAGCCCATCGCCCCCTCAAAGTGCGGAGAGAACGCTGGGTCTGCAGGGAGGCTGCTCGGACCCACCAGCCCTACCGACCCTGTGTTCGCACACAACAGTGGAGAATCCCTGCACCCGTGCCCCAGCCTGCTTACTTTTCTGTGTAATTATTGCATTTCACACTTCCCCCAAATTCAGGCTAGGAGACAATTATCCCCGCTGGGCTCCAAGTGAGATGTTATAGAGACAATTATTTGCTCGTCCAAAAATTGCCTTCAGAGCGTTAAGAATGGACTGATGTATTTCGTATGACTTTGAACATCAATAATTGGGTGGGCGTTTCTTCTTTCCTTCGGTAATGACCGTCTGAGATTGTACAACACACAGTCTAAGTCAGGATGGATGCATTCTTGCTTGGGATAACTTGTGTGACTCGACACTTGTGTGACGGCCACGACATTTCTTCACCCAATTAAATTATTAATGACTCCCTCCTATGTCTGGAGTTACAGTAAACTTAAAACAGGCATCTAAATATACATTCAGTCATGGCTGGTGTAGCTCAGTGGATTGAATGCTGGCCTGTGAACCAAAGGGTTGTGGGTTCGATTCCCAGTCAGGGCACATGCATGGGTTGTGGGCCAGGTCTCCAGTAGGGGGCGCACTAGAGGCAACCACGCATTAATGTTTCTCTCCGTCTGTTCCTTCCTCCTTTCCCCTCTCTCTAATGATAAATAAAATATTTTTTAAAAATAAACAAATGTTCATTCACCTTGTATTCTATAAGGAAGCCAAGACTGCTCAACGGGGAAATAGAAGTCTTTCCAATAAACAATGCTAGATAACCATTCACAATACAGTCGAACTGGCCTCTATTTGCATTACTTACGACAACTAACTCAAACCGGTTTAAACGCTTAAATGTGAGCATTTAACCCGACCAGCAGAAAACGCAGGTGGGGAAGTGCTTCGATGTTGGTCTCGGCAATGGTGATCTGCATGCAGCTCCAAAACCGTGAGCCAAGGCACAAAAATTAAAATAAAAAGAATTTAAAAGTGGGACTCAGTCAAACTGAAAAACTTCTGCACAGCAAAGTAAACAATTACCACAACGAACAGGCAACCTACGGAAGGGGAGCCAACATCTGTGAGCCGTATTTCTGACGATGGGTTAATATCTAAAAATATATAAGGAATTTACACCACTTACGAGCAGAAAAACAAATACTCTCCTAAAAAAATGGGCAAAGGACCTGAACAGACGTTTTTCCAAAGGCACACAAATGGCTCACAGGTCCACGAACAGATGTTCCACGTCACCCATCATCAGGGAAATGCAAATGAAAATCACAGTGCGAAATCATCTCCCTCCAGGTACAATGATTATGATTGAAAGGCAAGAGATAAGTGTCGTCAAGGTTGTGGGAAAAAGGGACCCTCCTGCACTGTTGGTGGGATTGTAAATTGGTGCCGCCACTGTTTTTTCCCACAGGTAAAGAAATATAGAACTGCCTTAAGACCCAGCAATTCGCCCTGGCTGGTGTGGCTCAGTGGATTGAGTGCTGGCCTGCGAACCAAAGGGCCACCGGTTTGATTCCCAGCCAGGGCACATGCCTGGGTTGCGGGCCAGGTCCCCAGTAGGGGGCGTGCAAGTGGCAACCACACGCATTGGTGTTTCTCTTCCTCCATCTCCCTCCCTTCCCCTCTCTCTAAAAATAAATAAACAAAGTCTTTTTTAAAAAAAAGACCCAGCAATGATACTCACTTCTGAGTATAAATCCAAGGAGATGAAAGGAATATATCAAAGAGATACCTGCACCAGCATGTCTAAAACAGTGTTGTTTACAATGGTGAAGATGTGAAAATAGCCTGTGTGCCCACTGACAGATGAATGCATGAAGAAACTGTCTCACACACACACACACACACACACACACACGCAATGAAATATTATCCAACCATAAAATTAGAAGGTCATCCTGCCATTGGCAACAACATGGAGGGAGCTTCACGACATGATGCTCAGTGAGATTAACTCACAGAAAGACAACTGCTGTGCGATGTCACTTACCTGTGGCATCTAAAACAAAGCAAACACATAGAAACAGAGTGGAATGGAAATTTCCAGGGCTGGGGGAAGGACAGAGGAGGGGTCGGCGGGTCCCGACGCTTTGTTAGGAGGTGAAGAAGTCCGTGATGCTGCGTGGTGCACCTGAAAGTTGCTGCCAGAGTAGAACTCGGATGTCTCCCACCCACTGGGACACGGGGGCAACTTTGTGGGAGAATGGACGTTGAGCGAACTTCACCACTCTTATCACGCCCCAATACAGACGTGGATCCAACCGCCACGTTGCACCCTGTCAGCTTACGTGGAGGTCTGTGGCAATTATAGCTCAAAACACCCAAAATGATAAAACAAAATGAAAAAGTGAAAGATGGGTATCTCAGGTGCCTGGGCTGAATGGTCCTATTGCAACAAGGTGCAGCCGAGGGACCCCCAAAGTGGGATTTGTGATGGGGTCCAGAACTCAGGGTGTCCAGGAAATATTAAAAGTGTAGGATGTCTTCACCCCCACAAGTCTGAACTGGGGGATGGGACACAGGGAGCAGGGCCATTGCGAGTCATTTTGCATATCAACAGTTTTACAAATAACCTCTAGAATGGTATTTAACGTATCTATAACTTTCGACTGGTTTCATGGGTATGTTAAACAGCTGTGGCCATGCTTTGAGCCAGGGGGATGGGAGTGACTTCCACCCAGGATGGAACTGAGGGGCAACTCCCCCTGGTTACTGTGCCTGAATGAGAGCTTGGAGATGGTTGGCTCCACACCACGCGGCCACACCTGCCCGGACTTACTATGGCAGCCCAGAAAGGCTGCAAAAATATGGGAATGCTGGCAAATGTAGCCAGTTGTGGGAGGAGTAGGAAATGGGGATGCAGAGGAAGATTGGCACTGGGTTTTAAACTGAGGCGCGGCTGCCATGCAAGGGAGAACCACACAGTTTGGGGGCTCCCTTTGCCATGCAGTTTCGGAAGCTGGAAAGCAAGATGAAGCAGCAATGCAGAGCTCTGTCTTAGCAGTTCGGAAGAATGCAGGAGAGCCACTGTGGGAAGGAAAGGGGTGAAAGGACTGTTGCTGGTGGGCCAGGACAAGGTGCCACATGGGTTTGGGTTGAGAACTGGAGATCCCAGCAACACAGCTGGTGGTGCTGGGAGCCTCGGGGGGTCTGACCACTGAGCATGGATCACTGGGGAGAACCAGGGGCTACCTGAGCCACAGACTTCTACTTCTTTTCATGAGCTACAGTACCCCAGACTGGGCAGAGGAGGGGAAGGAAGGACTGTGTGTGTTTATGGATGTTTTAAGAGACTTTCGGATTTTAACGAAGACATGAAGTCATTACTCTAAGTCTGTATAACCTTTGAATAAATAGTTCCTTTCTTTTTCACCAGTCTCTGACATTGAGAGCTGTAACTCCCTGGTAGTGGGCGGGGCAACCTAGCACAGGGGGACGGTGGGAGAAGGGGGTCCATTCGGTGATAGTATATCGCCCCCACCCCATCTGTTCGGTAACACGGTGACCCAGATTCGCACAAAGTCTTTTCATGCATTTAACAAGTAAAGAAGCCAACTTCAAAAACTCGTTTTGTGAGTAAGAGTTCAATCATTTCATTTGACAAGTTTCTGTTAAATACAAACCTAATATTGTGTTCAATTTCCCTAAAGCACCTAAATTCGTCACGGCACCGGTTTAGTCTCTATTCCAAGGGTCCCAAATGCAGGTGACGTTGGGCTTTGAGACATTTTTCATTAGCCGTAACGTGGGTAATTACACTTCCTCCCTAGAAAGTATTTTAGACACACATTTCTGAATGAGCTAGTAGACATCCGTCTCCAAGTGGCAAAAGCTAACTTTGCGTTCGTAAGCAAAGAGGGATTGGGTAGCAAACATCCTTCGTGGCAGCACCAAAATTGGGTTTGTGTTCATGAATGAAGCATGCCTACCCCAAATTCAGCAAAAAAAGCTATATTTGAAATACCATACAGCTCTTACTATTCTGTCTTTTGATTAATAGATGTGCTCGCTCTCGCTCTCTCTCTCTCTCTCTCTCTCTCTCTCTCTCTGTAACTAGAAATCTCTGTCTTAGTTTCATATCAAATCATTCAAATCCAGATAAAGGGGGAAAAAAGGCAACTTTGGTGAGCATCATCACCCTGGGCAAATTCAGAAGAAATAATACATTAGAATTTTTAACTAAATACCGTTCTGCTGGTACAACTACTTGAAATGGTGAACAGTGTGTGCGGTTAAATGACCCTGCCTCCCTCACGTCTTTGGAAAGCAGTGCAGGGCTCAAATTCCTGCAGGAATAGAAACCCCAGCCTTCTGTTCGCTGGCAGGAACCTCCGCTATTTCCTTATAGGCGCATTGGATACACTTTTCAACAGGGTCCATGCCTAAGTGAGTGTGACATCATAAATAGTAACGCTTCAGAGAGTTGCAGCCAAGAGTATGGGAACCGTAAAGCAAGTAATTTATTTAGTTATTTAATGCCAGCAAGCATGCCAGGCAGTTCATCCACCTCTGTAGTGGACAGACTCTGAGGGAGACATCGCCACCGTGCATTGCATTTTCCAAGCAAATCCCATACTTCGACAACAGAAAGGCATGGATAGGCCCCTGTAGGCGCTGGAGAGGAATTTATAGAAATTAAAAGCCGAGAAGGGAGATACAAAAGAATAAAAGTTAATGGGGATTTCTAGGGTAGGTTCTTTGGTGAAGTAAAAAGTATGCGATCCAGTGCTGAATAGGATAAGCGTCGTAGAAGATGAGAAAGCCCCAGTGGGTGATAAGGAGGAAGTAAGAAGAGAAACATCACAGGTGGAAAGGGTGCGGCGGAATCCAAGGAACGCGTTGCCCCCGTTCCTTGCATAGGCGTTTGAAAGCTCAGAGGAGGCGGCTGCTGGGTGTAGGGACACCGTTTCGTCCCCCTCCACCCTCCGAGCCCTGAAGAAATGGAAACTGTGAAGTGCCTAATTACGTAAGCCAGAGAGACCCACATTCGCTGCCTGCCTCAGCAGTCCCCCCCAACCCCCCGCAGAGGCAGCTGTGCGGGTGGCGTTCATCATCTTATGTCTCTTTCAGAACAAGATCGACCTGCTGGTAGGTGCCCTGGTTTCCAACCTGGGAAAGCAGGCGTGTTTCCAAGTTTTTATGGTGAAGCTGCCAGGGCGCCGACATGACATCCCACACGTAGAGCAGCAATGACAAGTGAGGAGAAGTATTTTAAATGACTAGCGCAGAGAATCCAGCTGATGTTTAAAGGAAGATTGACTGGGATGAAGTGAGATTTCTTGCGAGAACGGATGTAACTGTTTCTACCAGGGCATTTACTAAAATGTATTTATGGAATCACAATGTACATTGTGATCAGCATAATAGAAAGAAGGCATTAAACGTGACAACTCTTGTTCTTAATTTTTAAACTAAAAGTGAATAGATGTGTATTTATGTTTATATATGCATGATGTTAAGCTATGTGTCTTGTTAACATATGTTAAATGTGTTATGAAAACTATGTACATCATATAAAGACATAATATAAATGCCTATAATATTAAGTTACTAGTTAACACAATTGAAAACTGAGAGAGGTAACATCATAAAAGGCATACACTTTGAAAGGAGGGAGGGAATTTTTATTAGCATTTGCAGATTTTTGATGGCAGGCGTGGGAAATCCAAGAATGTCTACAACAACAAAAATAACAGCAAGTTGCAAGGTTAATAAGTTAGAAGGATGCAGAGAATCGGCTTCCTAGACATTAACAAAAGGTACAAGATATAATTCAACACAGAAGTTTTAGCAGCCATGAAACCATATAAATTGGGTTAAAAACTAACAAGATGCAAATTGGTGCTAAAATGATCTTCTGGGCAACATCACTCATCCTAAACCCAAACAAACACAATAAAAGGCAGGAAACTAGAGTCCAATCTTTCAATAATCTTTCTTATGGATGCCAAATTTATAAAACTATACATAGTTCACTGATGTTCCTATTCAGTGATATAATGAATATTCATGTAGATGTATATATATATTCCAGTGATAAGTTCAAGAAAATATATGTAATGTACCATTTTCAAGTAGGGTTTATCGTAGGAATGCAAAGAACAAGAGTGGTTAAAATTTGAAGAACCATTTAAAATAAAATGTGGCAGCAAAAGGAAAAGAAAAATATACATATGGCATCTCCACACTTACAGAACAATACATTTGGAAAGAATGATTAATTCTAAACACGTTTAATAAACCATATGACCAACATGTGACAGAAGGAATTCTACTTTAATAAAATACAGCAAGAAGCACATTTGGGGGGAGGTGGGGACGGCTGATGGGGTGGGCTGGGATGGGGGTAAAAGGTGGAAAACTGTCCTTGAGCAACAATTAAAATTTAAAAAAGAAGTGTACTTTGGGGTGAAATTGTGACACTGTTTGCACGACAGCAGAATGAGGTAAGGGCACGTCTTTCCATGGAAGAGAGGATGTGGCAAAAAAGCAACACGCGGAGAATATCGTTACAAGGTCACCGCTATCCGGAACCTCGAAATCATCTTCCCTCCCCTAAGGCTTTGAACATATCTGCAAGGAAATGATAAGGGAGAGTCGAACACTGGCTAGTGGCAGAACTTGCTTCCTCCTCTGTTTTCAATTTTTTTCTTTCTTTCTTTCTTTTTTTTTACTTACTGAATTTTGAGAGAGAAAGGAAGTGGGAGACAGAGAGAGAGAGAGAGAGACATCGATTCATTTTTCCACTTACCGATGATTCATTTTTTTTAAGATTTTTAATTTATTTTTAGACAAGAGGGAAAGGGTGGGAAACATCAATGTGTGGTTGCCTCTGGACCGCCCCCACCTGGGACCAACCCAGGCATGTGCTCTGACTGGGAATTGAACCGGTGACCCTTTGGTTTGCAGGCCAGCCCTCAATCCACTGAGCACCAGCAGGTAGGGCTCACTGGTTGATTCTTGTCTGTGCCCTGACCAGGAATTGAACCCGCAACCTCGGCGTATTGGGATGACATTCTAACCAACTGAGCTACCTGGCCAAGGCCTCTCCTGTTTTCTTGACATTTCCGTCCTTTGGTTTAGAATCCTGAATGAAGCTTACATGAAAGTGAACCACACTTTGTCCAATTTATACTTCTATGTGTCTCCAGCTCTGCTGAGATTTAACACTGATTTTTCTGTAATTGTGTGCATAAACAGGGTCTGAGGTACGGTATTTGAATAGAGGCCTGTATATAATGATAAAAATTCTGGGCACCACATTATTTTAAAAAAACATGTCTTAAATACGGAAAATGTGTCCTCGTTTCCTCCAGTGCCTCTTGGGGTCCGCACCGAGGGACACAGACAGGTGGTTTTTCTTCTCTGCCTGTGGCGTTTGTGACTCTGTGCCCTCAAAAGGCAGTGAGGAAGAAATGGATTAATTAATCCTGCAGGGAAATGCTCTTTCCTGTTCAGTAAACGGGGCCACCTGCTAGGAAGGTGCCCCTCGTACACCAGGTTGTTCCAATGTGGGCGGGATTTGGTGACACGCAAAAATGGAATAGAAATTGTAAGGCAAATGTCACTTGTATTTATTGTATACATGGTTTAGTACCCTTTACTCCGCGCTTCTATGAATTTACTGCCACTGGGAAAAATACTAGTATTTCAAGTTGAAACAGGAAAAAACAAAGAAAGAAATGTTGTTTACTCTGTGTGTGTGTGTGTGTGTAGGGACAAACTGCCTAACAGAAATATGAATAGAGACTTTAATCATCCAGTGATAGATACATTTCATTATGGTGATACTTATGTCTTTCATAAAATATGATATATTGTCCATTCAAAAATGGCAAATCCATGTAAAGCGATTCTAAAGGGTAAACAATGTCGCTGGTTCAAACTGATCTATGTAACTGTCCTAGAATTTCATTAGACAAAGATTAAAGGGTTCTCCAAGTCAGGTAGAAAATAAAAGATGAAAAGTTGGAAGGGTTTTGGGGGGGGGGAATCAAGGCTTCCTACAAAGCCATTGGTGCCCAAGGAAATATAAATGGAATGCATTTATCCTGATCTTTTCAAATAGTATACGTAGCTTGGGAAGGCTAGAGAACATCAGCCATTGACTCAGAAATCACAAAACAGTAAACACGGAAAACCAGAGGTATGGTTTCCATGAACTCAGTTCCATGACTCATTTTCTATAGTTTCCCTGATATAATTGAAAAAAATGGAAAAAGAAGGCACTTGGTGAACTTCCTTTTTTCATAGCGATGCACTCAAAGTGAAGATTTCCCCTTTAAAAGAAAACAGCAAAGCCTCGTCAATTCACATAAAAAAATTGCTGAATTTTGCCCAAGTCTTTGGAGACATTGCGGGGGAGATCAGATACATTATTAATTAATGGGGTGAATTTCTTTAGATGCCATACATTTCTGATGAACTAAAGATAGCTTAAGTTGAGCTTATTTTGACAGGAATAAAGAACAAAAATAAGCTATGCTCATTGTCCTTCACATTTTTTTTTGGTCTAATACTTATTTTGTCTTCACAGAAATGCATATGAGAGGAATAGCAAACACAATACACACTGAAATACACTGAAATCTATATAATTGTATTAACCAATGTCATCCCAATAAATTCAATTACAGTTTATAAATAAATTTTACTTTATTAAAAAAGAAGGAATAGAGACAGCTGCAGATGCTAAGATTGATTTTTTTAGAAGAAGAAATTGCAAAAACATATGATAGAAAGTAGGACACAGTTCATTTTGAACCATCTGCCTCACCAAATATTTGATTATTTTATAGAGTCTGCCTATTACCCATCTACCCCCTGTTATATTTAAGCACACTGAATCAACTTTTGTTACTCAATTTCAGTAACAGGATCCGGTGGTCATAGAACCTTTGGGAAGATATTTTCAGAGACCTATTGCACTGGTGTGCAATCATGTTTTCAAAATGAGGGTTGCATAAAATTCCTCCGATTTTGGAGAGGGGTACTTGGAGGTCAAGAAAGCAGGAGATGTGCAGACACTACAAGTTTGGTACGAGAGATCTGACTTAATTCTAATAAATCCTACTCAAATAAAAACTGGACAGAACCTGTGAACGTGAGGCCTGGAGACAGGGGGAATCCTGTAAAATGCCAGCGTCTAGAATTACCTGCAGGCATGTGGTTCTCTGCAAAATAAACTCGAGAAACAGGTCTTTGTCCAGCATGAGAAATGCAGTTTTTGAGATAACTAGCTTGAATTTCAGCTCATGTATTCACTCCTCTGTCACCGATGTTCATCCTCACAGAGCAGAGAAAAAGGGGTTTGAGATTTTTCTGGCGGTTTTCATGGATTGACAACAGTCTTCTCATAAAAATGCATAATAACTTCTGTTTTTCTCCCTTTCTCTTCCTCAGTTTTCTCCTCTCTGCAAGACAGGAACCTTCTACAAAGCAACATCTTTCTCCAAGTGCTGGAGCTCTGGATTGTTGGACAGTGTACTTCTGAGATCAGGTGTGGGGGGCTCTCCACCTGCAGCCCCCCCGACCCTGGCCACCATGGATAACAAGTCTACCAAGACATGATCTGCTTGGGGAGGAAAGGTAGCCGACCTCTCAAAGGAGAAGGGCCTGGAGCCTGTTCCTCAATGGGCTTTTATTGGGTTTGTTTTGCATAGGAATACAGGCTCATTAATCATTGTCAGGCAGTAAGGATCAAACAATAGATAATGTACAAAGAACTCTGACCGCCTATTTTGAGTCAGGGTCAGATAGCTAAAGAGCAATAAAACTTTGAGGAACAAACTCATTTCTTGCTTGGACTCTTATTTAATTGGGATCATTCTAAACAAAGCAGTTTTCACAGGATTTTACATATTCTTTCTTAGGCCTGATAGCCCTGGGGAACCCACCCTTTCCAGCATAGGGCTACACCCACCACCAGCATTGTCTCAGGCTTAAGTCAGGCAGGGGTAGTAAGGCAGCCAAGAGATTATGAGTTTCTTGCAGACAGAATGAGGACTCAGGCTATGTCAAA
Organism: Anoura caudifer; assembly: GCA_004027475.1. Classification (NCBI taxonomy): domain Eukaryota; kingdom Metazoa; phylum Chordata; class Mammalia; order Chiroptera; family Phyllostomidae; genus Anoura; species Anoura caudifer. The sequence continues at coordinate 96,302 of PVKU01005709.1, read as the reverse complement.
GGTGAGGGTCCATCACCCCCTTTTGCTATAGCCCCCCAAGTCCTTCCCTGGGGCCTCCATGTGATCGTGCCTGTCTTAGGTCATTCCCCCCTTGGGGAATCGTACCCTTGGCTAACTGGCCAAGCACTGCGGGCCAGTTGTGGATGAGGTAAAAGGAGCAGCAGTGCCCCTGCCAGGGAGATAATCTTTGTCTCCTTAGTGGCTTACGGTCCAAAGGTCACTCTCTCAGCCTTAGCCATGGGGTGTGGGTTACAGCTCCTGAAACCAGACAGGGCAGTTCCCAGCAATCAGGACCCAGCTCATCTTGTGGGGCCAGCCCATGCACCTGGGCCATGGTCAAAAGCAAACACAGACCACAGAGAAAGGGCATTGAGATGTCAGGTGTAGGAAGACTGGCATCCTATCCAGGCAGGGGGCAGCAGTGTGGCGGATGGATATGGAAATGTGAACTAAGAATACACTGTAAAGGTATTTGTACACCAAACTAGCATATTTGTGTCTATTCACTTTGCCCAAGAGAGTACACAGGGTGGAGCTCCCTAAAATACTGCCTGACTGTTGTTGATATAGTAGTCTCAGCATAATAATTACCAGTGTCATAATTGAGGGTTTTTTTTTTCCGACAAGCAGATGAAAACATAAAATGAAACAGTATAAAATAAACCAGGAGAGCAGGCGTTTATGGAACTTTGGGGGCTCATTCTCCCCCACTTAATCCTTCACAGAAACCTGCCACGGAGGAATTTCTTCTTCCCCCTCATGCCCCGAGATATCAGCTCTGGAAACTCAGCTTTCATGATTTATACATTTCTGCTGAAAAAGCATTACAAAATTGAATTCCTTGCTAATTTTGGATTTGTATAATTACCCATTTGTGTAGTGAGGACAAAAAAAAAAAAAAAAGAAAGAAAGAAGGATATGTTTCTCTTGCCATGATTGTATCTGAGAACTATAAATCAGAGAACATGGTGTGTGAACTTCTATTTCAAACTGACTCTACCTGTCTGTTGTCTCCCAACAGATGTTCAGAACGTTTAATCTGTTCTGAACCAGAGTGGCTTCTGTTTCATGAAAGGGAACGGAATTTTTAGTAGGTAAGGCCCACTGACCCGAAAGCATGGGAAGGCATATCCGGAATCCTGGCTGCCTTCCGGCGCTTCCTATTTTTATCGAGATTATAATATCATGTATCACGCTGATCAAAGAGTGCCACACGCTTTCCTGACTCACTACAGGGCGCGGCAGAAGTCGGTTTACAGTTCCTCATGTGAAAAATAGTGCAACGGTTAATACAGCACAACACAAAAATAAAGTCCTGGTTTGAGGCGCTCACAATTGTCAACCTACTTTGCCCCGCCCTCTGTGTGTTGGTGTAACTTTTGCTTTGCACATGTCCTGGGTGAAAGTTGATGCTTCGGCAAACAACCTAATGGTCACCATCTATAAAATTAAAGAATGCTGTGGCAAAGGCACCACCGCTGTCTCACCCACACATTTACTGATGGGCGCTTGGGCTGTCCCCAGATCTTAGCTATTGTCAACACCGCTTCTGTGTACATAGGGGCGCATCTGTCATTTCAAATCAGTGTCTTGGGTTTGGGCAGATACGTTCCCGGAAGTGGAATTGCTGGGTCATAAGGCACTTCCAGTTTTCACACAGTAAAATACAACCAGACGTGAAAAAGGAGGAACTCTTACTCTTTGCAACAGCACGGACGGACCTGGAGAATAACATGCTCAGTGAAATCGACCAGTCAGAGAAAGACAAGTACCAGATGACCTCACCTATAAGCGGAGTCTAATGAACACAGTGAACTAACAAACGAAATAGAGACAGACTCGTAGAGAGCAGGCTGACAGCTACCGGGGAGGGGAACTTAGGGGGTGGAGGGATTGCGTACAGAAGGAAAAAAGGAAAAGAAATCATGGACACAGACCAGAGTGTGGTGGCTGTGGTGGGTGGGGGTGGCTGGAGGTGGAAGAGGGTACACAGGGGATAAATGGTGACAGAAAAAAATAAAACCGAACTATAGAATAATAAAAGTAAAAAAAAAAAAAAGAAAAGGAGAAGAAGGTTGAGGCAGGCCCAGGACACATGCCTTGAAGGGGTCAAAAGAGAATCGATGAAGACACAGCAATGGAATGAAGCCGTAAAATGGTGCTTTGCGGACCTCTGACGTGGGGGAAAGCTCCGGGGCCCTGTGAGTGCGGCATTTCCCAGATATTAAACGTGCTTGCCCGGGCCCTTCCTTCCACGCGTCCTCAGTCTCCTTCATCACGCACGGAATCGCGGGTGGTTCCTTTGAGACGGCATTGGCATGGGAACTCGTCTCCTGAAGAACACTGTAGTGATGACCTCGGTTTCCCTGGTAACCAAGACAGGACGAAGGAGACAGGTCATGAGCCCACTTTCCGGAGCCTGAGGTCACCGTCCACACGGTTTGATGCACAAAGACGCTGCCCGTTTGGGAAGAAATGGCACAGCCAGGCATGGTTTCCAGCAACCGTCTGGCAGCCTTTCCCAGGAAAACTCGGGTATTCGAAGGAAGAAGCTTAATAAGCAACCGCCAAGGCAAAGCAGTAGACACAGAAGTTTCAGTTACCCCCGAACGCCACGGTCCTTCGGGAACGCAAGGCGTGAGAACGCGCTCGCAAGCCCTGATTTGGGGGCACCTTGGGGAGTCAAAGTCACAGCCGTTGACCCTCCCGAGCCTCAGGTTTCTCCCACTTACACAGCGAACACGGGGGGGCTGATTTCTGCTCAACAATCACCTGCCACGGATTTTATTTCCTATAGTTCCGATGCGGTGCTGTGCCGGGGCCCAACCTGAGAGAGTAGTACGTGCAGTGGATGAACGAGGGTCTCTGAGCGACCAGGTGGAAGAACAAGGGTTGGATCTGTGCTTTCTCGGGTCTGGGGCAAGGCCCCCACGCGGAACGGTTGAAAACACCCCTTGACAGACTTCAGGATGCACACACTCCATCAGAAGTCATTTTCAGGGTCACCCTTAATTTTTGATGGCTCGTTACATGGGTTTCTTCCTATTGAAGACGCAGTTGTACCAAAAGAAAAAAATAATTAAAACTCGGCGACAGGACTTTAAGATCATCTTCCCTAAAACGGCGTGACTCAAAAACAGCACTCAAGACAGGATTTTCAGAAGGACATTGGACAACATGTATACATGTCAATATCAAACCAAAATGGAAACATACAGGAATCTGTACTTTTAGCCCATAAAGCCACATTGCGGCTGCTTTCTCAGATCTTTTTATGAATTTTTTTTTTTTTTTTACCCAAAGAGGGTTTCAGGATACTTCCCGTAACTACGCTTCCCCTTTTCACATGTTGAAAAGCAGGTGGAAATGGGAGGGAGCTGGGGAGGGCTGGGGCGGTGGGCTGGGATGGGAGCAGAAGACAGAAAACTGTACAAAAACAACAATTAAAATTAAAAAATAAATGAAAAAATAAAATAAAAAGCAGAAGGCAAACTTCGGGAGAAGCCCCCCCCCAACCCGGTGAAAATGAGTTTGACACCCCTGTCTAAAGAATATATACCAAGCTCTGTGTACGTGGGAATTTCTGGGCTCTCTTGATCGCGGATGGTGGGGCATACAAACCACATAAATTCATACCAAATGCCGTATTCTTCCCAAGGCAACGTACGTCAGACACCTTCTTGGAAAAGAGACATGTGAATCTATTGATGGGTTCATCTGGGATGAGCTCTTTCCGATTCACAGATTAGGTTTCTTGTCTTTGAAACCTGAGTTTTCTTGGTGTTTCTGCGTTAATGTATCCACCATGAGGTACTTAGTTGTGTGCGACTTTTGGGTTCTTTTCCTTTATATTTTGTATAAATCTGAGTAAGTATTTGCCATTCACGTTATCCTATGCCATTACAGAGAATGGCATTGTTACCTGCATCGATGAATTTAAACACCTTTCCATATAGGGTTTTTTCAAACTGGTATCTCGAACTACAGTGCTTCTAGAAACCTAAATTGGATTCTTAAGTAAAGAAACCAAGTGTAAAAAAAGCCATTTTTGGAGAAAACTGGGGAAATTCAGACATCAGGAAGCATGCAATGACACCAAGCTACAGTTCCTTTCTTTATATATATTTACATTGCTTGGGTTTTCTTGGTAATACTGTACAAATGGACACAACTGGTGGCTTAAAATAACATTTTTTAAATAAATATTTTATTTATTTATTTATTTATTTTTAGAGAGTGAGGAAGGAGGGAAAAAGAGAGGGAGAGAAACATCCATGTGAGAGAGAAACATCAGTTGGTTGCTTCTCATACACAGTCCAACCAGGGATGGAACCCACAACCCAGGCATGTGCCCTGACCAGGAATCGAACTGGTGACCCTTTGCTTTGCAGGGAGGCGCCCAAGCAACTGAGCCACGCTGGTTAGGGGTTCGGGCCCAGTCTTTAATCCAGGAATGTCTGATCTCAAGATTGTTAATCACATCTGCAAGGAGTTTTATCCCAAATAAGTTCTCATTTCAAGGTTCCTTTGGAGGACCCTGTTCGCACAAGTGACAGCATCATGCTAATTTATAAACAAGAGATCAATGAATTGCACATTCTAAAATAGTTAATGGGTCAACATTGTGTTTATGTGAATTTGAGCTAAGCAAATGCGGATAGTTCAACAGGAAACACATCCTAGCATATTTCATTTTCCGTCCTAGCCTACCCCAAACTGGTTGACATTTATTCAATTTTTATTGCTCCTGAGGATAGAATGCAAGAATCTTTTAATGCTAGAATTTATTCACGTATACGTACGTACTTTCTTCACTAAGCTGCCTGAAAAGATTAGTATAATTGATTTTTTTTTTAACTACATCCTACACAGTTCTTCCTCCTTGACCAGTAGTGACCTGCTTCTAACATTCCCAAGCCTGGCGCTCACCCGTAGCTGTTAACGAGGCAAAGAGCGTCGTGCCAGTGGTTAGAGAAAATATCCTGAAAATTGGGCGTTCTCTCCTCTTCAAGGCACAAGCCAGGATTTTGTGAAGTTTCCTCAGACCTCACGGACCAGCGGGTACAAATGGAACCCGTAAGAAAAGTCCTAAGAAGCCAAATTGTACGCGGTTTTGCCTGCGCCGTGAGAAATATCCCCTGCCTTCGAGCCGCTGGTGGGGGGATGGAGGAACGGAAGATGGAGAGGGAGAAAGAAATGCACGTGTCTTCGCCGAGGAGGCCTACTTCGCAGGACCGGAGTGGCGCTGCTCCGTCCCTGTACCGGGGTCCCTGACCAACTTCCCTCTCCGGGTCCTGTTGTCTTTTTTTGGAAAGACAGGGTGGTCGCCGGTATTTGAGGCTTCAGGGGACGTGTGCAGAGAGGGGTCCCCAGCCCCAGTGACAGGAAGCTGGATGGTGCATGGGTTGCTGACTCCGGAAAGGGGACCCAGATGAGGAGGAGCAGGGTGGGTGTTGAGAGGCGTGGAGGGTGGGCGGTGGTGGAAATCCCCCATTCACGCAGCCGCCCTTCCCCTGGCTCCCCGCCCAGGGAGGGTCACCTGTGTGTATTCCATCAGTGAGGTCCTTGGTGGTTTGATTTGGTGGGGGAAGTAGCAAATAGAGATGAAACATGATGGACATGCCCTGGCTGGTGTGGCTCAATGGATTGAGTGCCAGCCTGAGAACCAAAGGGTCGCCGGTTCGATTCCGGGGCACGTGCCTGGGCTGTGGGCCAGCTCTCCAGTAAGGGGCGCAGGAGAGGCAGCCACAGATTGATGTTTCTGTCCCTCTCTTCTTCCCTTCCCCTCTGTCCAAAAATAAATAAGTAAAACCTTTAAAATTATCCCAATTTGAGTGTCGGCCGGTCTGAAGCAGGAGCTCACGGATACAAATAGACGAGATATATCGAGCAGGGAAGCTTTTCCCCCACTCCCAGAACGCCCATGATAGGTGCTTTCTGCAAATTATAGAGTCACGTCATTCCATGGGTGCTCTTGTCCCCCAAAGCCAGCCGCCTGCGAGATGACATCGGCCTCCTGACAGCCTGCAGTGACGCGGTCGTCGGCGCACGCTGAGTCGTCGCCGAGGGGGCGCGGAGTGGGAGCGCAGCGTGAGCTGTGTGGGGGAGTGTAAGGCAGACGGAACAGGACGCAGAAGAAGGGAAAGGTGGCTCGGGAGCTGGTTTACTGGTGTGCCCACCAATCGAGGGGAGCCCTGCGTGGCTGAGGCCCTGCAGACAAGCCTCGGGGGAGGTGGGAGCGGACCCTTCTGGGTACATCCCCACCCCCAAGCTGACCATGGACTTGTGCACACCTGCAGGCTGTCCCTGGCTTGGCGACAGCTCCTTCCCTAAAGTTCTTTCCTACAACGGCCACGTACGGGTTCTTGAGTGTGTCCTCTTGGAAGACAAAGGGTTGTTCCAAAACGAGGATATTCACGCACCATGATAACGGTGACACCTTCCCTAGAGACTTCAGAAGAGCTGAGCCCTGCAGACTCCTTGACCTGAGCCTACTGGTCTCGGAAACAGGGAGACAGTAACCTTGTGGTCTTCCGACTCCCTGTATGCAGCTGGGGCGTGCAGCAGCCTAACCCGGGCCATCCTCTCGGAACTGAGCCTCCGTGCCTGTCTGCCGGGAAGCTGCCGGAAGCTTGCACTCTACACCCTCCACAGCGGTGCCCCGCCCGACCCGCCACTCCTGGGCGCTGCGTCCAGGAAAGGAACGCATTCTAGGGCGTCTTTGCAGAGTGGCCTCTGGGGCTGCCTTCCCCACCTGGAACGTAGCATGCAGAGTAGCTTCTGTCTGGTTTCTTCTGCACTTTTCCTCTCTGCTGGGAGCTTCTTCAAGTTGACCCGTACCAGGTGCATTAGTCCTTTCCTGCCTCGTCCTGGGCGCAGGGCCGGGCACTCAGTCGGGGCTTCCTGAGCCTTTCTGAATCAGGGAAAGCGGCTCTGAGCTTGGTAATCAACACGCCTCATTCCTACAACACCCTGAGGAATACCACCATCATCTTTTTTTCCCCACAGGAACAGTTTTAAAAAATCAGGAAATATTGAGTAATAACCGTATCAAGTCATTGCGGGTGACAGTGTTTTCAGCGTTCAAATTGGGGGCTATTTCATCTCGTTCAACTCAGCACCCTCTTCTTCCCACAATAACGTGAGAGCCGTGCTTTGAAGATGATCGACAGGGGCTCTGTTATTTCTCAAACTCATTCAGCAGTTAGGAAAGCACAAATCCGCGGCATTGCAGGGCGCTCCTGTAAGTAACGATCGCCCCTTCCCTGTGCCCGGGGAGCTGAATGATCACAAGTCAGAGCCCTTTGAATATCCATTCTAATCATCCCCCACCGCCACCTGTGTATTTTTTCTCCATACATCGATTTCAGCGCAGGTGTACAGCATTTCAATGCAGATAAAGATCCCCCTCTCAATACCTATGGGAATTAAACCCCGTCACAAATAATAACCTAAAGACCAAGCGCCTTTTAGTTCCTAAGGCTGCGTTTGCCGTGCGGTTGAAGTTGAGTGAGGAGGGCTCCTGGGGTGGTCGAATTCCGACTGGTATGTTTCGTCACCCTGTTCCCTCCACAAACGTGAGAACCAGACGGTGTCCACTTTGTCTGCCCACACCTGCTGAGCTCAGAGCTGGGACTGGATTTGTGGGGGGCACAAGAACCCCCGAGGAGGCCCACTTGCCAGTCCCTAGTGGCTGCGGAACCCCATGTTGCTGAAAGGGATTTTTCGGATGCGATCAAGTTCAGGATGTTGAGCTGTGGGGCTCGTCCTGGATTCTCCAGGGGAGGGTGCTGTTTTCCAAAGGGTTCAAGGGAGTGTCCTTGTCACGCAAGGACAGGTGACGATTTAAGCCAGGGTCACCATATGGACGTCCTTTTGGGACAGAGGAAGGGACCTTGAGTCAGGAAGCCAAGAACCTCACCATAGCTGAGTGGATCAATTGGTTGCAATGCGGTCTGATGCACCAAAAGGTTGTGGGTTCAGTCCCCGCTCGCGGCGTGTGTGGGAGGCAGCCGATCGATCTCTCTCTCTCTCTCTCTCTTTTCCTTCCTCTCTAAAATCAATAAACATTTCCCTGGGAGAGGGTATAAAAAAGTAAGGGAGCTTCTAGCAGCTGTAAAAGGCCAGGATACGGAATTTATCTGCCTGCCAGCAGCTGGCTCTTGGCCCACTTTGGACCCCCGGCCTCCTAAACGGAAAAATCACACGTTAGTGTTCTTCCAGCCTGGTGTGTTGGGCGCAGTTGGTTACGGCGGCCCTAACAACCTCCTCGACCCAACCCCGGACTGTCTGTGTCTCCATGGCCCCCTCGCCAAGGTGACATCGCTCCTGAGGGGCCCCAAAAACACAACAAAAAAGCAAAAATTCTCACTCGACCTTTAAGCCACAGAGCCACGTCGGCAGGTGGCTGGGACCAGGGGAATCTCCGTTACTGGGCAGCGAGGAAAACAGAAATGCAAAGCGTGAGGGGAAAGGGAGGCCGTTGCTCGGGGTTTTCTCTGGGTTTGAAGCCTCGTTCAACGAGATACGCCGTCTCTGCTGTTGCAAATGATTGACGAACAAGCGCCTTTCGATGACAGGCAGATGGCAGTGGACGTGTACCTGCCAACTCTGGGCGTGCGTACCGCGCACCCTCTGTAACAGGAGAGCGACCATGGATATTTCTTCATTTCTGCACAGGCAGCAGGATCCCAGCTGGATGCCCAGTCGCCCCGGGGCCAGCCCACGACAATCCCGCCCCCGGGCCACCTGCTCGGTGTAACTGCAGTGCTGGGGAAGACGAAGGGCGTTTGCGTGTTTGCCGGGGAGCGCGGGGGTGTCCAGCCACAGACGCTCTCCTCCCTTGGAAGCTTCTTGTGTATCCTGTGGGGGATGGATCTTGATGTGGCTGATTGCAGGTGCCCCTGCAAATACTAGATCCCTGGGACACTTGTCCATTCTAGCCACAGCTCCTAATGGCCAAGGGGTTCTCTCTGAGGGGCATGGAGGCCGAGCTGCGGCACCCTGCCGTGGTTCTCTACATCCACACAACATATTTGAAACAAACACCCATGACTGGTTCCTTCCGTCTCCCACCTGCAAGGTCCGCTCTCGGAAGAGAAGCATCGCCCTCCCGGTGAAAGCGTGTTAACGCTAAATCGTGGTTTTAAGTGATACAACCAACATTCAGGAAGCCATGTTGGTTTGTTGGTTTGTTTTCTCCCCTAAAAGGGGAAACCATAGAAAAGTAATGTGTTTATAAGTGTACGAAGCATGCAACATACACCATACACAGGGTCATGTGTCTGTGTTGGTGGTGTTTCTTAAAAGGCTGGGTTTGGGAGGAAAAATAGGAATTTTGTTACAGACATGGGCTGTCATCTCTACGTGGCCCTGAGCCTGTCAAGGACGGCTAAAATAATTCGAAACTCTAAAATTCTGGTACCCCTATTTTTAAACCGGTGGGGTGGATGTTATTAAAATGGAAAGTCCCGCTGTTTACGCAGAACTTGATATAACCCATAGACTGGGCTGAGAAATAAATACATTGTGTGAACACATTATATATACATATTATATACATACTGATACACATATTTATAAATGATATCGTATATGGAATACATGCACATTTATACTGTATACGAGTGTGTGAATATTCACATCAAAAATTTATATTCATAAGATGTGGTATAATAGGCAGTAAAATTTTACATGGCTTCACATATATATTCTTTTATTTCTAATTTATTTATATTTTTATTGTTCAAGTAAAGTTGTCTTCCATTATATATAAACATATATATATCCTTTAATTTCATTAGATATTTACATGAACACAAGGGGTCAGCATTGTTTTGCCCCATTTTATGGATGAGGAAACTGAGGCCCAGAAAGTCAGGTGAACTCTCCAGGTGGATGCAACTCAATGCCCAGAACTGACCATTAAACGTGAGGTAGGGCCGAAGCAGGTCCCCCTTCAATCACCTGCCTCCCGGCCGCCTGGGTCCTCACTCACCCACAGGTGTCCTGCCCGCACCCCAGACCCGCAGCGTCCGAATTACCAGGTAGGGACGGGAGCTACAGCTTCAATACACTTCACTAGTGATTCACAAGCATCCAGACACCTGCAAATCCCCGATTTCCTAATTAAATTAGTTTTGGAGCCCTTCTCTGATTTACATTCGAGGGACATTGGCTGTTCATAGGCAATTTTGCCATCTTTGCAGACTTTCTTTTTTTCTTTTTTTTTTTTTTTTTGGCTAATCACACCATGCATTTTTCATAGAGACGTGGATAAAATCTGGATATTAATCCTCTTGAAACTAGCACAGGGAAGATAAATGATAAGAAAAGTGTCACCGATTTGCCTTGATATATTGGTAAAAGGAACAGAAAAGCAAAACAAGGCAATAGAAATTGTCTCTCAGTTTGTCTCTACTGAGCAACTTGTATTTCTTTTTTTTAAAACATTTTTATTTATTTATTTTTAGAGAGAGGGGAAGGGAGGGAGAAAGGGAGAAAAACATGGGTGTGTGGTTGTCCCTCATGCATCCTCTCTTGGGGACCTGGCCTACAACCCAGGCATGAGCCCTACTGGGAAATGAACCCGTGACCCTTTGGTTCACAGGCCTGCGCTCAATCCACTGAGCCACACCAGCCAGGTGCAACTTGCATTTCTTAATCAGACACTAAATTATTCATTGTTACGTAGGTCCAGATACTATCCATGACCTTCTGGAGATCAGAAGTCTGAAATCAAGGGGTTCGCCAGACCACGCCCTTGGGGGGGACGGTCCTGTCCCTGCCAGATTCTCGTGTTCTCAGCTGTGTCACCCCAATCCTGCCTCTGGGTCCGCATGCCTGTCTCCTGTTGCTGTGCCAGCCCCAAATTTCTGTCCGTTCACAGCCCCGGTCCTTGGAGGAGGACCCATCCTGACCCAGGGTGACCTCCTTCTAGCTTCCTGACCTTGCACAATCCCTGTCTCCGAATTGGAGTCTTCGGCAGGCTCTTGGTAGGCAGGCAGTTGGAGGGCCCCACTACTCAACCCAGGTCATGGGCCTCCCAGATGAAAACGAACAGCACCATGGCATCACTTCAGACACGTTGGACGAAATGCATGATGGTAGATAACCACTGTCGAAGACACGTGTCCCTGGTTCTTGAGACGGATGACGCAGCGCCACATCCTACCATGCATTCTACCCTAAAAAACGTGACACGGCATCTCATGTTCTGTTCTTTCTCATAGATTCATTTTTTAACTTAAAAAATGTTCCAGTTACGGTTGGTGGACAATAGCGCATGCTCTTCGGGGGTCCCACATGGTGACTAGACATTTCTAGAACTTACCAAGGGAGCATCCTCCTAACGAGCTGTGGGGTTTTTTAAAAACATTTTATTTATTTGTCTTTAGAGGGGAAGGGAAGGAGAGAGAGAGAGAAATATCAATGTGTGGTTGCCTCTCGTGCGTCCCCTGCTGGGAACTGGCCTGCAACCCAGGCATGTGCCCTGACTGGGAATCGAACTGCGATCCCTGGGTTCACAAGCCCGAGCTCAACCCACTGACGTACACCAGCCAGGGCACAAGCTGTGTTTTCAACATACACACACACAAAACAAAAAATGGAGGGCGGGAAGGAGAAAAGTTTGGAGGTCCTGGATAGGTCTGTTACGTTGAATAGTGATGATGGTTTGCGGTCCCTGTGTTATGTTCAAAACTGATCTGATCATATATGTTCACTATGTGCGCTGCTTTTGTATGTTGACGACACCTCAGTAAAGCTGATTGGAAACGGAGAAGCATACATACCCCCACAGGTTAAAGATAAAGCTTTGAGATGGAATAACTCAGGAGTAGGGACTGCGTGGGTGGGTGTGCCCCAGACTCCTGGACGCAGGTGGCATACTGGGCGGTGATGATTCCACCGCTCAACCTGCCACGTTTCCCTGGGCGCTGCGTGACCTTTCGATACTCCTGCTGTTCTCCCATTCCCGTCCACCGACCCTTTTTTCTGCATGCTATTTGTGGACGAAAGGCGTAGAAACCTATTACAGAATCCTCGCCGAAGCCTGTTACGGAAGCGGTGTTTCCTCCTTTCCCCGTGTAAGGGGGCAGCACCATCCCTCCAAGGCAAACAGGTGAACGGGCCCCGTGGCCGAGGTTCGGGCTCAAAAGTTGGTGGTGCCACAGGTCCCATGGAAGATGTGTGATTCCGCCAATTCCCATCCCTCCTGCAGGCGACAGTAGACCTCCGGTTTCCTTTTCGCTGAATATTTATTTTCGCATGCATGTGATCCTTCTTTGGTTTAATTGGTTTTATCACGGCAACTAATTTGTTGTTCAATAAGGTACAGGCACGCTGCCCTCACTGGCTACCTCCAAAATTGATTCTCCCAGGGTGGAATTACAATGTCACACAAAGATCACACTTTTAACAAGGGCTTGCTATTCTTTTTTGGCCCGTTCCTCCCAATGGTACGCGCAGCTTCTTCCCTTATATCGGGGTTAAAATTCATGATGAACTTCTGAATTTGGCTGACAATATCCTTCTTTGTTTTCCAGGAGAAAATGAACTCTACGCATAGTAAATAAGTCTCGTGTGCCAGGTGCTAAAGCGGATTTTGTTCCCAAAAGTGGAGCTCATTTTGGGTTCATGGTTTATTTTTCTGATGAGGGGCGCAAGGGACTTTGGGCTGTTTATGGGAGATTGGTAGGTTCCTGAGCAGGTAGAAAGGATAAAGGTCCATCAGACCGGACATCACACAGCTTGATCAGGCCTGACGTCAACAATAGTGAGGTCAATGTCACCTTCAAGTGGACACAGAGGCAAAGATGACACCCCATCAAAGGTCTCAGTGTTCTTAAGTCTGGCCCACTGACTGACTGATGCAGGTGTTGCCTCTTTTTAAAAAAAAAAAAAAAACATTGTATTTATTTATTTTCCACACAGAGCAGAAGGGAAGCAGAAAGACAGGGAGAGAAACATCAATGTGCGGTTGCCTCTTGCACGCCCCCCACTGGGGACCCGGCCCCGCAACCCAGGTATGTGCCCTGACTGGGTATGGAACCGGTGACCCTTTGGTTTGCAGGCCAGCACTCAGTCCACTGAGTCACACCAGCCAGGGCACACAGGTCCTGGCTTTTAAAGGGGATTGGGAGAAGACAGCAGGTAGCCCGATGCCCCAAAACCCGTTTTGAAGCATTTCTCCGAGAGCGGGAAGGGAACCCTCGTTGAACATTCATTCACGGCTGCAGAAGGAAGGTGGGAGATCTGGGGACTCTGAAGGCCTGTTTCACCCAGGAGAGCCAGGTTTCGGGCTTGGAAGAAGTTATCACGTAACTCTGAGTTCCGGCATCCGTATCTTGCGTAATCACAGATCGATCCAAGGATGTGAATGTCTATCCAACACTATTTTATGTAGTTAAATAACTTATGTAGTAATTGAAGAGCAAAGGAAATAGAATACCACCAACTGGGTGTCCATATTTTGTGTTTTAAATATCCGTTCGCAGCTGTATTTGAAGTCTCTTCTTCCTTCTCTCCACATTGAACGATTATGCCAATGAGGATGGTAACCATTTAGCAAGGGGGGAAGAGACCAGGCATTAAAGTGTTAAAATGTGTAATTAGCATTGCTTATTTTTACGGTGGTAAAATCATTCTGACTGATTCTTCCTTTGGATATGTTCTGCATTTTGAAAGTGTCCCCCCTTTAACTTATAAAACTAAAGGTCCATTTTGCCTCCTACAAGCTCTTTGTCCTCACGAGGCACATTCAAACTTTTTTTGTCATATTATGATCTTTTGTCATTGATGTTGTTTCCTCTTGAATTCCCTACAATATTAACCTGGACTCCCAGAGAAAATGAAAAACCCTTGTTCCACATGTGGTAGAACAAACTACATTTTTTTTTTTTTTACATAAACTCTCCTTTGTCATTAGCTCCGGTACATTTTGCAAAAGGCCATGTCTTCTGCTTCTTCAAGAGTGTGTGTGGGAATATTAACACAGAGAACCAGCCCTCATACCGTGAAATTACAGTTTTAATTAAAATAAAAGTGTTTCTAACACACATATCCCTGTTTCTGGGCTCCAGACACTAAACATCACGAAGACTGTCTTTTCCAAATTTATACCGTGAAGGTGAGAAGGAGAGAGAAGCATCAGTAACACTTACAAATATGACAAAAATTCGGACACCGAGACGTCGGAGAGGGAATTCAGAAGAGCAGCAAAACAAATTGTTTGGTGGTGAAAAAATATAATGAGAAAATCTACACAGATTTTTTTTTCATTTGTAGCAAACTCCAGCTTCATTTCGTGACATACAACAGGGATTGATTTTTCTATAAGGGGACAGAGAATGGACATTTTTGGTATTAGCATCAGGTGGTAAACTCTGACTTCCTCGTAGACAAGCAGGTTTTGGTGCTATGCAAAGGACCGGGGATGGCCAGGTTCCAAAAATTTAAGCAGTGTGTTTGCCTGTTTAGTTTGTCAACCTCTGGCGTAGCCTTGAGCTGGGAAAGGTGAAAATGTTACAGAACAGACCCATGGGTGGGGGAAATAAGACACTGTTACCAAATGGAATCCCCTCCTCTCCGGGGTACCCCCTGTACTAGGTTCACCTTGCCCATCGCCAGCAAATTATGGCTCTCAATGTCAGAGACTGGTGAAAACCAAAGGAACTATTTATTCAAAAGTTATACAGACTTAGAGTAACGACTTCATGTCTTCGTTAAAATCCAAAGCCCCTCAAAACACCCACAAACACACACAGTCCTTCCTTCCCCACCTTTGCCCAGTCTGGGGTACTGTAGCTCAGGAAAAGAAATAGAAGTCCGTGGCTCAGGTAGCCCCTGGTTCTCCCCAGTGATCCATGCTCAGTGGTCAGACCTCCCGGGGCTCCCGGCACCACCAGCTGAGTTGCTGGGATCTCCAGTTCTCAACCCAAACCCACGTGGCACCTTGTCCTGGCCCACCAGCAACAGTCCTTTCACCCCTTACCTTCATGAAGTGTCTTTCCTGCATTCTTCCAAACTGCTAAGAGAGAGCTCTGCATCGCTGCTTCATCTTGCTTGCTTGCTTTCCTAAGCTGCATGGCAAAAGGAGCCCCAAAATCACGTGGTTCCCCTAAAACCACATGGTTCCACACCTCGCCATGGTTCCCCCAGCCTCAAGACCACTTCCAACCCCCATGACAGCCACACCTGGGTTTTAAATCCTGATGGGAATCTTCCCCATTTCCGACTCCTCCCACGATCGGCTGCACCTGCCAGCATTCCCATATTTTTGCAGCCTTTCTGGGCTGCCGTAGTAAGTCCGGGCAGGGGTGGCCCCATGACATGGAGCGAACCATCTCCAAGCTCTCAAGCAGGTGCTGTAACCAGGGGGAGCTGCCTCCCAGTGACACGATGGGTGGAAGTCACTCCCATCCCCCTGGCTCAAAGCACGGCCACAGCCATTCAACATGTGCATGAAGCAGTCAAAAGTTATAGATACATTAAATGACCATTTGAGAGGTTATTTGCAAACTATTGATATGCAAAATAACTCTCAACAGCCCTGCTCCCTGTGTCCCATCCCCCTGTTCAGACTTGTGGGGGTGAGGACATCTATATATTTTAATAGTTCCTGGACACCCCAAGTTCTGGACTCCATCGCAAATCCCTGTTGGTGGGGGTGGGGCTCGCTGCACCCTGTTGCAAACATACATCTGTCCCCATGGATGCAATGCCAAGGCTTCAGTTAAACACAAATAGATAAGAGCAAAAACCCCAAAACTCTAAAACGCTCGGTGCAGAAACTCTGTCACCCTCCAGAGCTGGGCAGTGGGTGTCGGTCATCGCCCACCATTTCCCCATTTTAGCTTCCGCTTTCCTGCATTCACGGCGAGGGTGCGCATCCCAGGAGGTCCCAGGCACCGGCGTGCCCAATGGCGTCATCAGCCTGCCTGTCTATCCTGAGATAAAACTTTAAATGTAATAATGGGTGGGCAGCAAAAAAGACCCTTGGTGCTTATGTGTGCTCTCCATCTGGGAGTCACGTTAACATTTGCAAAATCTATGTCAGTTCAGCTCAGAAAAGCAGGCCACCAGACTGAGGATGTGGGAGGAAGCGGGAGGCAGGCAGGCACCCTGGGCCGATGCCGCCTGGTGCAGAGAGGGCCTGAGACTGGCCCCTCGGCTCCAGCCGGGAGTGGCTGTGCAACCAGGAGCTCCGGGGCCTGCCTGCCCCGGCCTGGGGACAGCTGTCACCTGGTTCCCGGCAAGGAAAGGGAAAGCTCATACACGGAAATACAGAGACTGCGCACATGGTGTGCGAACAGGAAATGCACATCTAAAGCACATGGCAGCTAGCAGGGGGTAGGGGGTGGGGAGGGATGGAGCAGAACGGCAAAAGGGTCCACAGACATGGACAACAGGGTGGTAATTGCTGGGGGGAGGGGCATAAAAGGGGACTAAATGGTAATGGAAAAATTACAATACAGATTAAGTGTTTGTTTGTTTGTTTGTTTGTTTTTAAAAATGCATTTGGGCCAGGGTTCCATACATCTAAATTCAATTAAAAAAATGTATGTTCCTTTTTTAAAAGTCTTCACTGCAGGGCACGCTTTTGTGGATTTTTAGAGAGAGAAGACAGGGGAGAGAGAGAAGGAAACATCCATGTGAGAGAGATGCACGGATCGGTTGCCTTTCTTGCCCACTTCAAGCAGGAATCACACCGGCAGCCTGTTGGCGGACGAGACCACCGTCCGAGCAACTGAGCCACCTGGTCAGGGTTCTGCGTCCCCTGTCAGGCCCTTCCAGCTCACACGAAGCTTGTGCAGCATCCTTATAAGCATTTTTTAAACTCTGTATCTGATACATTGCTTGCCTCCATGTCATTTCCTTCTTTTTCCGGAGGTTTCTCCTGTTTCCTTCGGGGCGTGTTTCTTTGTCTCCCCGTGAGGGCTGCCTCTTTGTGTCGCTTTCTACGTATTAGGTAGAATCTGAAGAAATCGGAAGCAGCATTTCAAAAGCGTACGTGCACCCCTGTCTTCATTGTAGTGCTATTTACAATCGTCAAGATTTGGAAGCAGCCCAAGTGCCCATCAGTAGATGAGTGGATAAAAAAGCTGTGGTACACTCACGCAATGGAATACTACTCAGCCATAAAAAAGAAGGGACTCTTACCTTGTGCGACAACATGGATGGACCTGGAGAACATTGTGCTCAGTGAAACAAGCCAGTCAGAGAAAGACAAATACCACATGATTTCCCCCGTATGTGGAATTTAATGAACAAACTAAACTAACAAAGAAAACAGAAACAGACTCTTAGATACAGAGAACACATTGACAGCTGTCAGAGGGGAGGGGTTGGGGGTTGGGTGAAAAGGTGAAGGGATTAAGAAAAGAAAACCTTAAAGGCACAGGCAAGAGTTTGGGGATTACCAGGGGGAAAGGGTGGGGGGAGGAGGTAGGAGAGGGTACGGGGGGGTAAATGGTGACGGAAGGACATGTGACTTTGGTTGGCGAACACACAATATAACATACAGATGCCATATTATAGATGTGTGCACCTGGAACCACTATAATTTTATTAACCAATGTCACCCCAATAAACTCAATAATTTTGTATTGTAGGGAATAAAATGTGACATGTCATTACTTTGTTCAATAACTCTGGCTCCGTCCGTAGTACTGTTTTCTGTACAGACAGGGCCGGCATACTGCCAAGGTGATTTCTTGCCACTTTTGGGGGGATTCCAGTCTAATTGGGTGGGGTATAGAAATGACCCAGGTCTGAAAGGGAGCTGCCAGCTGAGGGAGATGGAGGCCGATTTCCCACAGGGATCAATCGTCTGTGATGGAATCTGGTGGATGACGTCACACATACACACACACACACACACACACACACACAGACCCTGCATGGCCAAGAGCTTTCTCTGTTCAAAGGTTCTGTTGGTGGGGAATGGGGTGTGGGTCCAGGTGCCAGACTTGACCTTCGAATCCAGTCCAAGGTGTGCTATTCTAAGGCAGCATGCAAGCGAGCAAGCAAGCAAGCACAATGAAAGAAATCTTAGAAACAAGGTCAGATTTAAAAAATTAAACTTCTTTCCATGGTTTAAGAGGAGCTAACCCAGCAGAAAATGAAATTCTAGCCAGAAAAGAAAATATAATTGGAAAATGAAGTTTTCGCCTCAGGGGAAATATCAGAAAATGACTAATATAATGAAAAAAAAAACAGAGATGAGATTGAGAGTGTGAAAAGAAAGGGAAAGAAATGGAAATCGCTCATCAAAAATGGATGACACAGTCGTCAATAATAAACGGTGTGTAAATAATAAATGCATGTGACTTGTGCACGCTGTGGTGAGAAAGCATGAACGATAAGGAGGAAGAGCTAGTAGCAAACGAGTGAATGTATGTGTCAAGCAGGTAACACTGTGTCTACACAGGTGGGAATGTTTTTATCGACTGAAGGGGCACGTGGTCTCCCTGCGCTTCTATCCGTTCCCTTCCAATCACCTGAGATGGAAGATGCGTTGTCACCTAGGACTGCTGATCTCAAAAAGTTAAAAATACATCTCCTGACACTTAGGCCTGCCTTGTTCTCCTGGGTGGGACATGCCCAGAAGTCTTGGAGCCTGGTTATCTGGAAGGTCATTTTGGTAAGAGTAATAGGAACTCAAGCAAATAATGGGTAACTTTACTTGGTGATTTTCCTGGTGGGCGTGTTGAGTGGATTTGTTGAGTATGGTAGACAGCTCAGTGGAAAACATTTGGGAAAACACTTCCAGTAGGTGAGCTACTGCTTTGAACAGCCTACTGTAGGTTGGCAGGGCCTATGGCTCTTGCCAAATGGATTTGGGAACCCATGGCTACAGTACCTCCATCAAGGAAGTGAGTGGTCTTCAAATCCCAATCGGGAGGGTCAGGCACTTAGACACTTACCAGATGGGTTCCCTGGTATTTAAGGGGTGACCACTGTCTGCTCCATAGTTTCCAACAACCATGGACAAAATAATACACTGCAGCCAGATAATGAGTTATTATTATTATTTTTTTACTATTTGTGGAAGAACCTAGGCCAAGTAATCAACATTACACATAATCTTCCTTTTGACTTAATGTGAAATATTTATAATAGAATTTAAAACTGACTGTGATGCATAATTTTATACCATCTGTGTCCAGAAATTTTGTAAAACATTATTCTTGCTTTTTCTGTGTTTTTGGAGGATTTGAACATTTAAAAATATTATTTTTTAAATTTTCATTTGTTTGAGAGAGAGAGAAAAGGGGAGAGAGGGAGGAGAGAGGACAGTAAAATGCTAAAACTTTGTGGGTGAAAATTAAAACACAGATATTCTAGGCACCCTGGAAATGTGGTCTTTAATCTACCCACCAAATAGCAGATCGCTGTCTTGCATTCACTGACGAACAAGCAATACCAGCTACCTAGAATTGTTCAGATCTTGCAACTAGTAAAGGGCTGAGCATCTATTAAAAAAAAGAAACACATGACTTTTCCATAGGTCATACTACTCACGATCATACCGAGTGCTTGCTTATCATGTATGTTGGCAAGGAGCATGACGATGCTGTGGAATTCGACCCAGGAGCAGTAAGATACAAAATAATTGGTTTCCACCCACGTTTCTCTTGTTCCCCTTCCTCCCTTCCTTCCCTCCTTCTTTCCTTGCTTCCTCTCTCATTCCCTCCCTTCTTCCCTCTTTACAAATTCCATTGTAATTGTTGATTCACAAAATCTCTGTCCGTGATCAGTAACACAGAATTAGTGTGCCAACCATCTTTGGGATAATGAGGGTTTTTTTTTTTTTTTTTTAACTAGTGAAAAATGTTCTCTTTCAGAACATGTAACTAATTCTTAAAATGTTTCCTCAAGAACTAACAGGTGATTTTTTAGGAAAAACCAGAACAATACTTCTACTAAGCATTTCTTCTGTTTCTTTAGTCTAATTATAGTTTTGTTTATATGTATATAGGTTTGTATCTATGTATAAGCTAATTTACAGTCATATATACGTATATGTACATATAGAAGTACCGCATACATACAGCACCTAAATATGTATATATAACTTTTATATATGTAGGTAGTTTTATAGTTGTATATATTTAGTCTAATGATAGTTTTATATATGTATATAGTGTTATATATCTATATATTTTGCCTAATTTACTTATATATACACACCTATCTATGTGTATATAAGTGCTATGTATATTACATATTATGTGATAATATATGTGTAATGTACACACACTATAAATTATACCTGCCGTTGACATGAACTGAAAATAAAGAAACAGAAATTACAGACACTCCTTCGCCTTCACAGACAGAGCGGCTTTTCCATACACACCATCAGATGCGTTGTTGGCCGATGTGCAGCATTTCCGGGACAAGCGTGAACAAGTGTTAACAGTAATAACACTATTCTTCCTTTATGGCCTCCCTAATTCCACACCCACGTTATCATCAGGTCACGTACCAGCCACCTAATTCGCGCTAGATTATTTTCACACCTCAAGCCATAAGTACCTATGACAAATCAAAGTAAGCCCTTCTCGTGCAGAAATGTGCGGTGGAGGTACTGCATTTTACTAACCCTTCAATATACTTTCCTTTTATCCATGATGAAAAGACCTTGAATTACAAGGGCATCAAATAGCCATTGAGTGAGTCAGGCAGGAAAAAAAAAAAAAAAAAAAAAAACAGAAAAGAGGCTGTGCCGGCTGTTTCTGTTGATTTGTGACATTTAGGGCAAAGGCCAGATAAATGTGTGGTTGCAGAATTTCGGGGTCCTCTCATGGGTGTGGTTGTGGGGCAGACAGCAACGTCCACTAGGCGCCCGGACTGAGGTCAGTAGCAGCCTGATTTCCACAATTATTTAGAAGGTTGCTTTAAAAAAAAAAATGGTTTGCTACCCTCACCCAAGCACATTTTTTATTGGCTTCAGGGAGAGAGAGCTGGAGATTGGTTGCCTCCCCTACGCTCCCCACCCAGGGATCGAACCTACCCCCTGGGCATGTGCCCTGACCGGGGGCTGGACCCGCAACCCCTCACGCCCCAACCAGCCGAGCCACACTGGCCAGGGCTACAAGATCACTTTCTAAAAAGTGGACGAGGACTGATACAAGCCCTGCAGTGAAGGGAGATTTGTGCTCTGACACACAGCGTCTTTTCAAGCCTCCAGGCTCAGGGTCCAGATAGAATCGACCGATCCGCGCGCTCTTTGGAGAATATAAATGGTGTCCATTGTGGGCCATTCTCTGGGACTTGGCTCGCTGCTGTCCAAGGATGACAGATAAGGACTGTGGCCCGAGGCTGCCGCGAGAGAAATGGAAACTCTCGATAGCAATCTGAGCGGCCTTCTGATACTAAGGACGTGCTCAGAGAGCTCCCGGATACAAATCGCTTCACGGGCCCTTGGGAATCAAACAACTTCAGTTTCTTAGAGGGAAGTAATTATCCCAGCTGACCTTCCTTCTGTGATGTGGCCAGCCTTGCAGATATCATGCTGTTGGCTTGTCTTGGGCTCTCCAGAGTTTCCTTTCCTTGTGTCCGATGGAAAAAAAAAAAAAACGCCAAGATTTTTAGCTCCCGCTTCACAAGCCTGCCAGGGCTCGCCATGCAGAGAGCACCAGGCACTGAAAGAGAGTGCATATTCTCTCACACGTTTTCCTGATCCAGAATTTGTGGGTGGCATGGCTTTTGGGGAGAAAATGCATGGGGCATGCCTTTTAAATGGTTTTTGGTGCACCAGCAACAGGCTGACATTGCATTGGTGATTGGAAGACCTGTAAACCTTCCTCCCTGTGGCGCATCTGGCTCACTGTCCTTTGCTGATAGACCCAGAGTATTTGGGGGAATGAAGGTATGAAAGTCAATCCCAAGAGGCTGTTTGGCAAGTTTCCTTAGTGAGCATGTGTCCTCGCTTCGGTCACTCATGTGAATTTTGCAGCGCCTTGAGAAAATACACAGATGTAGGTACACACACACACACACACACCTGAATATTGGGTGAATGCGGGTTCAGACACACACACACTATTCAGGATGGACCCCCCAGCACGGAACATTCCAGACCTTCCCCCACGTCTCCCCAGCAAGAGTCTTAACTCAGCCGTTTCCCTGTCCACACCCAACTGACCATCTATAATCGCAGTGCCCACTGTCCCTGGTCACTGACCAGAGGTGGAAACACCCATAATTCTCTTTCTCTCTCAGGCTGGTCAGCGCGTGTGGTTCACACAGAGCTGGTCGCTGGAGAAGTGACAGCTGGGATTTCTGAGCTGACGTCCCTCATCCTGAGGTCTTGGAAGAAAGGAAAGACAACGAGAATAATGCGTGCCGGCCCTTCACTGAGTTCCAGGAATGGAGACACAATGGAAATGCAGACAGGTTTTGTCCTAATGGGATTCAGGGTGGCAGAGAGTCGGCAGGAAATTAAGCGTGGTCTGAGATCTAGGAGAGAGACCCTGAACGCACAGGCAGTTCATACATCTCTCCTGCCTCTGTGGATAGCTAAAAAAAAAAAAAAAAAATCATGCCAGCCCCAATCCTCAAAATAGGCTAATGTAGGATCATGCATAGCCACATACTGCCTCAGATAAAATGGGCATCTCATGAAAATTAATTAATTCTTTGTTTCTTCCTTTTTCTATTGATTGTGCAAAGTCAATTAACCAGGTAACCTTGACCCCAGCGGGGATTTCAGTTTGCTTCTAGGGCACCAATCCCATCCTTGAGGGATCTGATTGGCACACTTGCTCACCCGGCCCCCAAGGCAAATGGAGACCAAGGCAGAACACACACCCCCGCCCCCTACTCTTCAACTGGTTGATATGGTTACAAACCGCAGAGTAAGTTGGGGCAAACGAATGGAGACCCACTCCCCAGTTCAGCTGGGGCAAGGAGTTAGTCTCAAAGTGCCCTGAACTGAAATTCAAACAAGAAAGAGGGAAAAAAGGCAAGGGCATGAGCAATAATTGGGAGAGAAATTCAAACTTTGTGACTGAGTCATAATTGGGATGCCAGAGAACAAAGTGAGAAGGGAGCGAAAGAAATATGTCAAGTAATAATAACCAGAATTTTCCCAAAATCAATACCTGATTCTGACCACATAACACCGAGCAAGAGGGCTGGGAAATCCCGAAATATTGGGAGATTAAAGAGCACAATCCTGAAGAACACATTGGGTCCCGGAGAAATGTCAAAAAATTTTAACATATTTCCAAAATCTATCAAAATGAAAAGAAAACATTAAAATTAGTGAATCAGTGAAAGCAATGCTTAGAGGGAATTTTTTGACCAGTGAGTGCACTTATTAAAATAGAACAGATATTAATTATCTGTGATCTAAGCTCCCTCTTTAAAAATCGGGGAAAGGAAGAACAATTGAAGTCTAAATCTAGCAGAAGAAAAAATAATAAAAATGAAAACAGCCATTAATAAATTAAACAGGAAATCAATGCAAAAAAAAATCAATGCCAGCAAAAGCTGGCAATTTGAAAAGGTCAGTAAAACTGACCAGCGTCTAGCCAGGCTGGGGGGCACAAACGTTCCATGGAGATCATGCAGATCATCTGTATCCATAGATGTTGTGTATATTTACATACAAATGCATTTCATGCACCATACATGTTTCATACATCAAAAAATAGAAATATGGTATATCATTCGTACACATAAACATATATACACAATGCACGTGAATAGACATTGTGCACACCATGGATATCACACAGAAAGACAAAGAGACTATGTATGTGCTGATCCCCACTTATCCATATAGTCCAACGGGCACAAAGGACTTTTTCGTATCACGTGGGTGTGAACTTGAAAGGACTTCCAATGTAGCTAAACAAATAATGATGATAAGGATGTGGGTATGAATGAAGTTAGGGGCAGGAGCCAGGCACGAAGAGCCACGTTGAAATAAACAGATATTTACGGATTACGGGCTTGCTGTGAGTGAAGGGCTTGATAGGGCTCATCTCGTTGGATGGTGGTTTTTAACCCTTGGAGATAATGCTACCTCAGTGTGGCCGGGAAGGAAACAAGGACTGAAGATTGGTCCGCTGGTGCCAGTAGGGAAATCGATCTCTGTTTGCTACCACATGGCGTGGTCCCTTTTGTGCCAGTGATTTTCAACCCCCGTTGGCTGGAGCTGGGGGGTCCCACGGAGCAGGAAACCACGGGGGTGGAGCAGAATGAGGAACAGGTGCGGCACACACCTCGGTGCTTCTTCGGCAAGGATTTGGCTGCTGGGAAAGTTGCATTTTGACTTGGCATCAGAGGCACGGTATTCAGGTGGGAGAGGCATCAGACATCCGTGCACACCCAGGTGTCCGGGGGCTATCAGAATGATTCAGCCCGCGCTATGTATGTAATATAACATCCTACTCTCCGTGTTATGAGAATATTTCTAATTATCCACGCCCCCCCCCCACTTAAGGATGCTAATCAAGATACGTCTCTTTTACTATTCTTCTTTAGAAAAGGGAAGGTATCTTCCCAATTTCATGATCCATGGGAGAAGATGCATAAAACTACTTCACCAGAGACACAGAATCATGGACAGACGGGGAGCTGTCAGAAGAGGGGGAGGCAGGGACTGAATGAAAGAAGAGGAAGGGAAATGACAAAGAATGCACATGAAGGACCAAGGACACGGAGAAGAGCGTGGGGATTGACTGTGGAAGTGGGGGTTGCCCTGGGTGGAGACGAGGCTGCCGGAAAGAGTGTAATGATTTCTCTCCGGGGCACTGCCTTTGCCTCGGACTTCTCAGTCAGCCGTGGGGGGGGGGGTTCTCTGTGTCTGAGAGCCGAGGTTCTCCCTGTCCCCACAGCCTCTTCGAAGGGTCTATTTTATGAAACTCATGTCTTCACACCCATAGTCAATGAAAGAGCACCCTTACTTTGTTTTAGGGTCTCAAAGACAGGGTTCCCCTACACAGCAGGACAGAAGATGGCACAATTTTTCTTTTCCGGAGACCTGTTTATTCAGCTTGCTTATAAGAGCAACACTTCAAACACTTGTTTATTTTCCTGAGCCAAGGGGGGTGACATTAAGAAAATATGAAATCCAGTGGGCCCTCCCAGCCCACTGTGGGAATATTAGTGGATTAACAGTCTTCTCATGAAGCTGTCTAAATGCACCGTGGTGATCAAAACTGGTTCTTCGCGCTTCACTATCATCAAAATAGACCTGTACCCATTCGCCTTACTGTCTTATACAGGGAAGTTTTCGAACTCGGCATTTCATACCCCTTACCTCTTATGCATCTGCTTAGAAGACTTTGTTGCATGAAATACAGTTTATCTCCCTCCACTGCCACATTGCAGAAGAACAAGGAACCTATTAGAACAAAACAAAGACCAAAGGATTTTTTTTTTTGGAAAAGCCTTTAACATGAATAACTCACTTTTGCATTTTTCAGTTAATTTATTATGGAAATTCTCTCACCTCATCTAGGTTAAACGGATCGTGGAAAATGGCCCATGCATCTCGGCCGTTTGTCCAAGAGTCTCCTAATTGTTCTGTTCTGTTATCATTTACGAAGAATTATACGGTGTAAGGCAACGGCCTCTTTGTTCCAGGAGGAGATGAGGAAATGAGGGAAAAATAACAGATGAGGGACTGGAGAAAGAAGGGGCACAAAGCAAGGGAAAAGAACCCAGAGCAAGGGGAAAGAATCTCCAGGAAATACGGAAAGAAAAAAGGACACCTGCATGTTTGTCTCCAGATGAGCCGTGATTCGTTTGCTCTGGCTTTGAAAATGAGTTTCTGAGATGAGTGGTCTTTAGGGCTCAACACAGCATAAGCTGTCTTTTAAAAACACCTAAAATCTTCCTGTTTAATGGAACTTTCCAATCTACCCCAAACTGTAATTCTAGGAACATCAGTTAGCTCTACAATTTTGATTTTTGCTTTCTCAAGAATTATTAAAATATGTAGAAGAACGTAAAGTTCAGTCTAACATGTTGAATTATAAATATTTAATTTTGAGAGAAGATTGTATCTGTTATTTATCTATGTCTATCATCGATACGCTGTATGGATATCAGCTACAGAAAGAAATATTGACTTGCGAAAGGACTGGCTATTCCGTCAGCAAGCAAATGTTGCAGCAAAGATTTTGACCCAGTTTCAAGACGGTTTGAAACCTCCGGGCCAAAAATGACAGAGAACATTCCGCACCCACGTGTGTGGTTCTGTGGACGCCTCCCATGGAGACACCGCCAACCACCTTTACAAGGCAGATGGACACCAACAGACCACCCCACCTTCTAGGGAATAATGCGCCCCTTTGAGGATGCTGTGGGCAGAGAAATCAAGCTGGGCATCACGTGGGGTCCCACATTTCAGGGTGTTACCAGGGAGCTCACTCTTATTAGCTGCTGCAGGGGACTTAGCTGCTTGTGTCTCTGTCCCCTCCCTCCACACAGCGCTCAGGGGCTGGGGACCTGAGTCTGTTTGTTTTCTCGCTCAAGGGTGACGACCATGGCTGGTGAGTTAAATTAGAGGGGAAGGGGACCCCAATGTCCTGGTGTATTGAGTCCCTTGAGGCCTGCAGCAGACAAGCGCAGCAAACAGCAAGTGGGGCTCTGACTGTAAAACTCATCTCCGGGTGGTACCCTCGCAAACAAGCAGCCTGGAGCCTTCTGGATGCGAAGAAGTGGGCACTGAGTTGGCTCTTAGCCCACAAATTTTCACGTGTGAGCTCATGTGCCTTCCTGGAGTTTTCAGCCCATCTTGTGACTATACACACACACCCATACACTCACACGCACACCCGTAGACTCATAACCACACACGTCCATGGGTACATAGTTTAATAGGTGCTCCATTTACTTGTACTTCTTTGCTAAAGATATTTGCCCTCAGAAATAATCTTTGGACAATAGTTGAGTCTAAACGGGAGGATTTTAAAGGCTACGTGTGGGGAATAGGGTGTGTGGCTCCTTTTTAACTGAATCTCTGCCCCCTGTTAGGCGGCAGCATTCATGGGAGAAGCATGTCAGGGTTTGCAAAGCCCTTTGGAGTGCTCATGTTCCGGATGACCGTCCGCACGCGTGGAAGTAACATACCTGTGGTTTGTCAGGGATCAGCCGTAAGTCTGGGGGTGAGTGTCTTCATTGTTCTCATGTTGCTGGTTCTCGTGGGTAGACATGCTTGGCAGATGCGAAGCAGTACAGAGGATGGGGCAAAAGTTGGGTTCCAGTTGTGAGTGTGCAAAACACACAGTTTATTCTCACATTAGTATTTCTTGGCGATTGTGTTAATTTCTATAGATAGAAATGTTCTAATTTCTATAGAACAACGATAGACCTACTTTTGCCCCACCCTAAGTGTAAAATACGTGATGTAATTATATCTGATACATAGTGCCTGTTAAGATGAGGATGGTCAGGAGGTACAGGAGGAGGAGGGAGAGGAGGATGAAGAAGAAGAGGAGGGAGAGGAAGAAAATAAGGATGTCAAAATATTACACTCTCTCGGGCTGAATTCCCTAGAAGCATCGCCTGAGAGGTGAGAGAGAATCGTGTCTTCACGAGTTGTCTTGCCTCAGATGTCAGCCGTGCCGAAGTTGGCACCCCTGTAGGGCATTTTTGTCTGGGAAAGAATGAAGCGGCGTGCGGTGCACAGCCAACACCCACAGCGGCAGTCCCAGGCCCGCGGTAGCTGACGACCAGTCTGCAGGGGTGACAAGAAAGTACCCACCACAGTCTGCCGGTCTTGGGCGACTGTTCCAAAAGTTTGTGTGGGCTTCAAATCTCAACAGCAGGTCTGTCAAAGTAATGAGCTTACTATTATTATTATTATTATTATTATTATTACTACTACTACTATTTTTACTCAGTGACTGCTTTTAATAACAGATGGCAAGCTGGCCCTCACGCAGGCTAGCTGGAAACTTCGTTTCGCCAAGGACTTGGAACCAGCTCCCAGGTGTAAAATTAAATTTATTGGGGGTGACATTGGATAATAACAGTATATGAGTTTCAAGTGTCCAGTTTGAGGGTACATCATCGGTAGATTGCTTTGTGTCCCCACCATGCAAAACCTACTCCCCTGACATCACCATTTATCCCCCTTCACGAATTTCTTTTTCTCCCACTCCTGTCCCTCTGGTAACCGCCATACTGTGGTCTGTGTCAACGAGTTTTTGTTTGTTTGTCTTTCTTGTTTGCCCACTTGTTGCTTTCAGTTTTATACCCCACATATGACCGAAATCCTATGATCTTTGTCCTTTGTGCTTGGCTTATTTTGCCAAGCGTTACATTGTCAAGTCCACCCATGTTGCCTCCAGGGGCTGTGTTTCAACTTCCGTTACGGCTGAGGAGTATTTCACTGGATGCGTACGACGCATCATCTCCATGCGGTCATCCATCGAAGGACCATTGAGTCGTCCCCATGTGTTGTCCACGGTGACTAATGACACACACCTGGGTATTTTCCGAAGGAGCTGACGTGCTTTGACAAAGTGGGTCCAACACACGGTGATGAGGTATCTTTGTAGAGTCTTGAGCTTTGATGCCCCACTGCCTTCATGAATATCATCGAAGGGAGGATTTATCTGGTGCTGGTTAAAGGGAATTAAAGACACTAATTACGGGATGCCCTTCTTCGAACATTAATCTAGTTTTGGAATTCTTAAGGGTAGCGACAGGGCATGTTGAAGTAGCATACACGATACAGTTCTTTGGGTATCTTGGGACTGACACATCTGAATTACTAACGAATCCAGAGTATATTTCTATGCACTTAAGGAATAAGAGCGTTTTTTTCTGTTTTCCTTCATGATCGATAATATAATATAAATGTTATCCTTATATATTTTTATTAATTTATGATGTATTCTATTAATATAAAAAATTAACAGAAGGCCACATCTGTGGACAATATTTTGACAGCAATTTTTCAGAATGGTGTGATGATTTGCTTTCTTTTTATGTGACTTAAAAAAATAAACAAGAAAATGTAGAATAATACCCTGCTTTTTATTGTTAAATGGTGCTCAACTCCATTCCCCCTGATAAATGGGATGTCATTTATTTCTAAGCCGACATGTTAGCATGCTCCCTACTTCTTACAGGGAAGCATTTCTGGAAATATATCAATTCTATCAAACAACCAAATTTGGAACTATCACTCTTGACTCTTGCTCGAGAGTAAAAAATAAGTCAGAGAGCGTGACAAGTAGGAGATGGATTCTCCTTATCAAAACATTGGCATAAACTGAGGAAAAAATGACTTCAATTTTTGGAAAGTTACTAGAAAGTTACCATTTTTAAAATGTGCAACATTTGGGTGACTTGGGTCTCTCCCCGTGTGACCTGGCTTTTCTCAGAAATCTAGTTATAAAATGTTAAATTATGGTGTGTCATTTGCTAGACTGGCCTGTTCCAGACAAATTTCAAAGAGTCAAGAAGGTACAGAATGTGACGTGTTTGCAGAGAAAAAAATAATAATTCAGAGGAACTCAGACAAGAACCGTCAGACGTAAGTGAAGCTGAATGATGTATACTGGGTGTGGGTGAAATTCTACAGAAAGAAATCAAAAAGAAAAAAAAA
The DNA here is from genome assembly GCA_004027475.1 of Anoura caudifer. Lineage (NCBI taxonomy): Eukaryota > Metazoa > Chordata > Mammalia > Chiroptera > Phyllostomidae > Anoura > Anoura caudifer. Next base: position 66,718 of record PVKU01005709.1, on the reverse strand, counting down.
TAAGCCTTAGGAATTAACTGCTAAACTATCGAAGATTTTCTGGAAGAATTAAGACTTTGATTTTCACATGTGGATTTTAACTACTCGGTAGCTGAGGATAACAATCCCTTCTTGCCTCAAATCTTGGTGGAATCAAGTTCCTTGATGGACATTGTTAAGAAGCCTTAGTGAGGTTGGCAAGTGAGGTAAGCGATCATCTTACCTTGTTGATGGGCCTGGATCTTGACACCATGTGCCAGGCTTAGAAAACTACCTTCATTCGTTGACCTGTACTCCCTCACACAGCCAGGTGAGAGGGAGCGGCTTTGAGGCACACGAGCAGTAAGTAAACCTAGAAGACCGCCCGTATCCAACAGAAGATTCTTCCCATGAGCTTTCTTCGTCTTTGAAATCCCTGGGGTGTTTGAGTAGTCAGCATACATGTGATTGAAGAGCATAAAATCAGATCACAGGAGTCCCACGGGACTCGCTATGGACAATCAGGGCTACGGAAAACTCTAACCTAACATGCTACCCTCTGCGATCAGAGGTGCTGCTTTTGCCAAGCCCAGGCCCTGCCGGCCTGATGGTGAGCTTCCCGTCCAACAAAATGCTGAGTCCTGAGAGGGCTTCCAGGAAAGAAGAAGGCTCTGCTTTCCCTGCGCATAAAGGTTTGTCCCACCATTCACAATTCTACATAAAATATATAAAGTTTGCTAAGGTAACAGTTGAACACTAGTCAAGTTTTACGTGCCTTGTATCTCGCTAGATGGTTTTGGTATTACAGAACAGCCTTGTGCCGTTTTCCAAATGCCTGCAAAATTAGTACCACTCCCCGAAGGGAGCTGAGGATTATTTCCTGTGCATTTCTGGCTTGGATCAGATTTTACCCACTGAATTACCGGCTCCGCACCATTGCGATTCACAAGGAAGACGCTTTCTGATGGGTAATGATTCGGATCACCTATTTCTCGGTCAAGGAGGAAACCATTCTCACGGGAATTGTGACTTTCCACATGTTCCTCGAAAGTCACATCGTTCTGCAGGAAAGGATGAAAAAGGTGGAAAATGGGGGGGGGGAGCCAGTAATTCATTCAACATTCGCTTTGCATTTACCATATCACGTAACTAAGCAGTGGGCCTGAGACACCAAAAGATTCTAACACTTACTGTCCCTAATGTGCACTCTTTTGCCCAAATTTTTGAGGGAAAAATAAGGATGTGCATTATCCATGGGTATAATGATTATATACTGTGGGTATCATAATGCCATGTATAATGCACACAAAAACGTGTGTACACATTACACACAGCAAAACACACAGTCACTCCTCATTCAACCAGCAACAAAATCAACACTCAGCATGAATGATATGGTACCAGCTTCCCTGGAAGAGGGGCAATGTGTATGGATCAACATGGATAGATCCCAGAAGATGTTATACTTTGTCTTTTAGTTTTTGTGGAAGAATCTCTTACAGAAGCCCGGCACTGGGTTCACATGCTACTCGGAACACGCTGGTTGGTCAGTGGTCTTGCGCTATCCACGGGCGAATGGAGGTACATTTTCAGTTGCACCCAAGTGCTTGGTCTCCATGGCGGAGCCCCTGGATTATTTAGGTGGTGACTGATTCGGTGGGTGCCAACACCTGGGGGCAGAGTTACAGGAAGGAGATGGGTCACCAATGCAGGCAAACGGCAGCAGACCCTCATCCAGCAGGATTTCAATGCACTTCTCCCACTTGGACATTTGGAATATGCTAATATGTGTGGCACTGACTGGTTCATTAAAAAAAGAGATGAAATTTGTTAGAGCCAAAGGTTATCTATGTGTTGCATTTATTTTAGGGAAGCTTGTATCTTATCGTTCATATTTTTGAAATCTCTCTTTGTTGCATGAAGTGCTTCCATGTCTTGGTACGGAGCCCATGTTCAAGCGAAACTGCCTGGGTCCTAAGGGTGGGTTCAGGGTGTACTGGCTGTGAGGGATTCTCATTGTTCTGATCCGCAAAATGGGAATACCTAACCAACCACAGTGCCATACTGCAGTAGGGGTTAGATGCGTAAATGCACACAAATTGCTTAGAAGAGTTCCTGGTTCTAATTAAGAGTATACACATGCTGTTATTATTACTGTTACACGGTTATAATCCTGTAGATACTGCCAGAAGCCCCAAGCCTCACCTCTATGTCTACATCCCTGCAGTCAACCCACAAATATTTATTTTTCTGCTACTTGTGCTGGGGACCCTGCAACTTGGTGGAGATAAAAATGAGGAGGTATCCCAGGTCTTGCCTGCCTGGAGCAGCACCCGTGAAGTGTTTCTCAAAAACACAATAGGGGAAGTGTAGGGTTTATTGGTTCTGAGATGAGGGTGCCAGAGACTCTGCATTTTTCCCTGAGACCGAGCTATGACACCCATCGTTGGCTGGCTGTCGAGTACCCTTGCACCCACTGAGGTGCGCCATCTTGAATTTGCACGTCCATCCAAGTTTACCTTCTGGCTCATGTGCTGCCCTGAATTGCTTTACCTTTGCGCCCCTCCTCAGATGTACTGTCGCAAAATGCATGGATTGGGCATACATTTGTATGCTCAGCGAGAGGGCAGTGCTTAAAAGTTGCTCTGTAAAGTTGCGAATAAATCAATGAATGGTTAAAACTACATATGGTCATAGAGGGCCCTTTAGAAAGCTAGGCTGGGGGATGCATTTTGGAAATCTTCACCAAGCCCATGTCTCGGCTGCAGAATAATAGCTACGCTTTATGAAATAGCCAGCTTGGGCCAAGAATTTTAGCTTCATTAGCTCTAATTCTCACAAGGGCCAAAAAAAAAAAAAAAAGCTGAATTTTGTCAATGGGCCAAGAATACATAGCTAGGAGGCGTGAACATTCGGCATTGAACTCAAGAAGGTCTGGCTGCAAACCTGAGAGGCTATAATTCATGCAGGATTCTTGAAGAGATATCATCTATTTAAAAATATATTCTTATATATGCAAATTACCATCTCAACATACGATGAGCTAGTAAGCCAAGCGTTAGGGTCCAGCGGGACTTCCTTTCAACGCCGGTGCCGCTCTGGCCAACCTTTTTGTGCCCTTGTTAATACAGGTCGTGTTTCGTGTGATAAAACAGGATGGCTCTTTAAACATATAGATGTTTGAAAGTCCAAATCTCTTTCCTCACCAGCAAACAGTCATGCCTTACACGACAACGGAGACAAGTAGATTAATTAGCCAGTGTTTGTAAAATACTTGGGTTCCCCCCACCCTTCCCTGTGTTTCCAGCGGAGAGCAGAAAAAGACGAATTCTGGGAACCGTGCCTGGGCCTTTATTGAATTATCCTTGTCCTGTCCTATGATTTACAACCTGTGGGCTGCAGATTTGTGTTCTGGGGATATTCCCAAAATGCCTGCATTTCAGTGCCTGCGTTTTATTTTATCTGTGGCCCTTTGATGCAGAATGTGCATTTGTGTTCAAGTAGGATTTCTTTAATATATGGCGCAAATATCATCATGGCTCACTTTGCTTCTAAGTAAATTTAGGAACTATCTTACTACATACTAAACGAAGTTGGAAGTTAAAATCATGATCTCTGAAATCATTGCATCTGTACCTTAGGAGGGTTATTATCATTTATTTCGTATTTATCTAATCTGGTCATCATTCACTGGATCCTTTCATCTCAGCCGTATTTTGTTGGGCTTAATTTATCTCGTGTATTGAAGACATGGCCGTCATCAGGCAATGATTCACACCACACGCAAGGGTGAGACGTTAAGAGGCTGCAATAAGTTATCCTTATTTCTTTTGAAGTTCCCTTCAAAGATATATGCTATGTGCCAGGTACGAAGACTAGTCTCGTCAAAGCACGTGAAACACAGGCTTGATGAGTTGTGAGAGAAAACAGCCTAACGGGTGCTGTGTTCTTGGTAAAACCCAGCATGGTTACTTTGGGGTTATTTGTTGTTGTGTTTCAGGGTTTTTTTTCCTAATTTTGTATTGTGTTGTGAGCACATGAAACAAGCATTAATTATATAGGTGGCTTACAGCTTTATATAGGAAACTGAACATACGTGTGTATACATGCATCTCATGGAATTCAAAAAACTAAATTTTAAATCCATTGAAAACTTTTAACTCCATTGATTGATCTGACCTAGAGTTTTTATAGAAAAAAAAGGATTTATATTTGTTTCTTTGCCTTTATTTATTATGTTGCAAAGGAATGAGTTGATTCCTAAGTATTTTCTAGACATGGTCTAAGGGCATATTTCAGCCTCATGATGAACTCCAAGGTTTAATCAAATTGGTTATGTTTTAAAACTACTAAATTACTATTCTTATTAAAGGTCAGAGTGTGTCAACTTAAGCCAGTGGGTATCTATTCTGTTATCCTCTTCACTGGCCTAAACATCATGGACAGTCTTGTTTCCTGTAACCACACCATTGAAGAAGGCAGCCCCGTCTTCATCCAAGAATTCCAAGTGAAAAATTCAGAAAGGGGGACATGAGAAAATGGTCACTATTCCTCAGCCCCTTACGAAGAAATGGGTTTAGGCCATTCATCCAAGTCTTCCCACTTCCTCCAAAGAGAGACAACCATGCATCCCATAGATTTTGGTGGAAGAACACACCACCATGTATGAAGCGGTCTTGCTAGAAATTGCAGCTTGAATCTGGTCAGAATTCTAGATCCTGGAAGAGGATGGAGACTGGGGCTCAGCCCAGATGTTGGGAGCTGGGATGGCCCGTGAGTGAGGGTTCTCCCAATGGAAGTAAGTGACCAACTGTGTTATCTTCACCCGGACCTATCATTGGTCAAGGTCCATCTCTCAGGGGTGGTGTAAATTTGAAGGTAGATAATTCCCAGTGGTCTAGGGCCATTTAGGAAAAGATGAAGCCAGGAGCAGTGAGGAGCCAAAATTGTCAGCAGATGAAGACAGGGATGTTCTTCTGAAGATGGGATTGAAGACGGGCTGGGTTGGAACCACCATGGTCTCTCCCAGCCACCCATAACTCCGCACACCCACCTCTCCCCAGTCCCAGCTTTTCCTTAACCTCATTGGCCATCTGTCACCAGCCACCATTCAATGCCACTTACAGGGTATCCACAAAGCCACAAACATGGGGTTATTTTAAATAAGTCCAATGGGATATTAATAAAAAGAGGAAGAAGGGAGCCTGTGAAATGATATTTCATACTGATAGGCTTAATAGTCTAGTCTATGAGTTCTTGCTTCCAGTGATTTCTCTCAAGTTGGATAGTAACCCTGCTTCCTCTTTCTGTTTTTTGTTTGTTTGTTTGTTTGTTTTTTTAAGGTTTTATAGAGGGGAAGGAAAGGAGAAAGAGAAGGAGACAAATATCAATGTGTGGTTGCCTTTCACACACCCCCTACCAGGGACCTGACCTGCAACCCAGGCATGTGCCCTGACTGGGAATTGAACTGGCGACCCTTTGGTTTGCAGCCCACGCTCAATCCACTGAGCCACACCAGCCAGGGCTGCTTTCTCTTTCTTAACATTTTTAACTGTCATCACTCGTCGGATAATGATGCCTGGGAAGGCAGTGCTGATTCTGAAAATACTAAAGAATCAGTGGACACTGTGGTCATTGTATGTCACCATCCATTTAGAAATAGGTACCCTCCATTTAAAATTGTACCATCCATTTAGAAATACCATGGGTATTTCTACACCCATGTCCCTGTCGCTGTGCCCTAGAATTAAGCTCCCCAACAGTGGAAGTGCACATTTTTAAATGCTTATTCTCAATGCCATTTCGCTATTTTAGCTCATGACACAATCAAACACACACTGTCTCAAAATCTCTAAAGCAGCAAAATGCTCCCCCCAAATGAACCCTCCTTTACCACCCAGAGATAACTGTCCTTCTTCATGTATTGTTACAGGACTGCACAGTCATTCTCTGTGGTTAAAAATACCCATTACGTGATTTTTGCCACAGCGTTTACACATTTGACACATTTTTGAAGTATGCATTTTTTTCAACTGATAAGTAATATAAACAATCATCTTTGCTATTAAATATTTTTCTGTTTTATCACAGGAATTGATGAAATATTTGCATGTACAGGGCCTGGGCACAAATAACACCCCTTTTTTAGTACAAAATCTTTCATGACGAAATCAGAAGCATGTGATCCTGTAACATAACAACATCACACGCCAGCACAGCATATGATGTTTTAGGCAAAATGCTCAAATTAAAACTATAAATTATTACACCCACAACATTACCCTACTCACCACACTCCAGCAGGCATTACTTCTGCCACACCCTGTATTATAAAATAACATATCTAGCTGCCTAAATCTATTTAGGAAAATAAAGTATCATTTTTTCAACTATGTGTTAGTAAACATATTCATCAAAAACTGTAAATCCTACCCCCATTATTTCCTACTGTAAAAATCTTAAAATGGAATACATCATCGTACTTTCTTTTCAAATGCAAGAAAATGATGTCGCTCTCTCTCCCAGAAATGGCAAATCAAAATAAAAAAATCAATCAATAAAAATTGCAGTGCGGAAGTCGCACCAAACCTGAATGGATGTAGCTAGGTCAGGTCTATGCGTCTTAAAGAAAGTACATGTTGAGTACTTTCTACAAGTAGCGATGTATTAACAAATGCACCAGATGTGGATCATTTTGAACGAGAGCCAAATATGCAGTATTTTGTCTTCTTTTATTAGTTCATGGAAGTCTGGAGAACATTCATATGTGAACATGCATTTAAGGCAGTCACATGCGCTTTTCCTATGGACACTGAAAAGCTTAAAGACTATTTACTATGTATGAACTTGGCTCTCATATGAAATTCAAGGCCTCTGCTTGGAGTTCACAGCCTGACTTCAGTGTGCTAATGAGACAAAATTAGGCAAATCCAGGAAAGAGATTAAGACATGTAAAATGTCAATTAAATTCAGATAATGGAAAGACCAATGTGAAATGGAAATTAAATGAGGTGATGTTTATAAATATGTATATTTAGATAGCAGAAAGATATGGAATCCATTTGAAGAACATAATTTTTTTTAAAAAAAGAGACAATGTCACTTTAAGGGATTTTGCCCACTTTTAATAAATCTGATAATGGATTCTGAGAAAGAAAATAAACATCCAATTACAATAATTTCTGGGTGTTTACTTCATGAAACTAAAGTCCCATAATCATACCAAATTGAAATGGAAAATCAACTTGTGAGATGTTATTTTAGGGCTTTCTTTGGCTAGAATTTGGCACCTAGGGTCATTGAAAAAATTTTAAGTGCCTTTTCAAAGATGAGAATCATAATTTTAATTAAATAGAAGCAATATAGATAATATCTACAAAACCTGATTCATGATAACATTTCTATAAATTCTCCAGGCATTTGGAGTTTTTCACAAAAATTTTAAGAACTAAGGATTTTACCAAAGCAGTGGATTTCAGGAAAATAACCCATATTCAACATTCCTTGATAATTACAGGGTAGGTCACCATTCTTTCCTCTTCTGAATCAATTTGTTTCTTGAAGTTTTTACTAAATTTATTGGAGTAATGTTGGCTCATAAAATTATATGGGTTTCCAGTGTACAACTGTGTGACACATCATCTGTATATTGTATTGTATACCCACCACCCAAACTCTAGTCTCTTTCTATCACCCTATATTCCCCACCCCTTTGGCCTTCACTACTTCCTCCCACCCCGTTAATCACATATGCTTTTAACATTCAAGGTTGTATTTTTTGTTGTAAGTGCTTTTAGCACCTCGTGAGTAAGAAGAAAATGCAAGGTTTTAAAATCTCTCATCCTTCCTGAAGTTGCCAAAAATCACTGTCTTTGGTTTTGCCTTTGCTTCTGTTCATGAGAAAGAGAAGTGCTGAGCAATGAAACAGTAACTCACTCTCAGGGTTGTAGGAGACGCATGTGAACTTTTTCAAAAATGTGAAACGTGGCACTTTTCTGTCTTCGTTTATCACGTCTTGCTGTCTACATGCAAGGTCACCTACTTGTAAATAGCTCACCTCAAAAATGGAAGTCAGCTGTCCCCAAGGTATGCAGTGCTGGTCAATTTTAGTCATTTCTACATGAGAGAAGGGGTGAAGCTGGAAACCCTTTTTACAAAAAAAAAAAAAAATGCATAAAACAATTGACTTTCCTAAGTTCTCTGTGTTCCACTGCGTGCGATGTTGACTTAGCTTGGTAGCAATGAGAATGGACTCCTATTCACCCTGACTCCAAACAGTCTAACAATTTCAGTGTTTCCAATAGATTTGGGCAAACGGTGAACGGAATACATCACAGGCAACAATCCGAGGCAGGAACGTGTTGATATCACCGATCTCTAGGCGGGTGCTGTGTTATCTGACCTTGCCAGGCTGACCATCCAATGCCAAGGGGATAAGAAGGAAGTGGTGATGAAGCCTGCTCTCCCAGGTTCCCTGCAGCTTAGTTGGCCAGCGCTGAGCCGTGAAACCAACCCAGCTGTCCACTGATGCATGAATGGGGTCCCAGAGATACAAAGGGGAGAGACAGAGGCAGAGAGAGGGGGGGGGAGGGAGACGAGAGTATCACGAGAGTATGGAGTCTTTAGAAAGGAGGCAATGATGTCATGTGTGACAACAACATGGATGAACCTGGAGGACATTATGCTAAGTGAAATAAGAAAGACAAATATTACAAGATGTCAACTTATTCGTAGAATCTTTAAAAAAAATGAACTCACAGAAGCAGAGAATAGAATGGTGACTGCAAGGGCAGGGGGTGGGGGGAAGAGGAAGAGGTTAAACAAGAAACAAAATGTTTCAGTTGTGCAAGATGAGTATGTTCTGAGGAGGTAATGCACAGAATGACGACGACTGTCCGTACTACTGTATTATATCCTCAAAATCTGCTGAAAGACTCAGTCTTAAGTGTTCTTAACTCACACACACACACAGGTGGTGACTATGTGGAGTGATTCACAAGTCAACTAGTTTCTTTACGGTGATCATTTCAGAATGGATATGTATTTGAAATCATTATCTTGTGCCCCTGACAGCTCTAAAATGTGTGTTTGTCACCCTACCTCCATACAGGTAGAAGAAAAAAAAAAGATGAGTAAGTAGCGCCGGATTGTATAAGCAGGACACAGTAGTGTGAGATTCATCACAAAACACACTGCGTCTTAAAGGTCACACAACGAGAAATGTCAGCAAGCAGAACACATGGAATTTTCAAGAGTTATCAGGAGTCCCTGATATGATTCTTTTCCCACTTCAAAGACACCAGGAAGCGTGAGTTGCACATTGGGGATCTCCCACAGACGTGGTAAGCGCGTCCCACCAACTGATGAAGCTCCAAGAGCCCATCCCATTCTTCCATCTAGTTCTTCCTCCTGCTTTAGGGTAGGTAGCTTCTAGACAGTCCAGTATTCTCGTGGACATTTGATGTGGGAAAATTGAGTTCCAGAAGTTAATATTAGGTGACGAAGGCAGGCCAACACCCCAAAGGGTTAGGACTGTGAACCACGCTCTTCCCAAAACATCATGCTCCCTCCTGCTTTCCAAGTTCTGTAAGCACATACCCCTTCCCCTGTAGATGTCTCTTTTCTCTTTACATCAGTGCATGTGTTGCTATTGAGCTCTGGGGAAATGCTGGGCTGGTATCCCCGTCCTGGACATTGTTTCAGCCCGTGGCTGGTTTGGAGCAGTTGCCCCAATGACTCGATCCTCTGTGATCACCCTCTGGTCTATCAGTCCCATAGGGCTTCGAGTGTGTGTGTGTTTTATCCTTCCTTATCGCTGGGTGTGTCATCATCCAAATTACTCAAGAAAGTGCTTCTGAGAGATTCACTACTTGGCCTCAACTTTTTATGCCTTTAGCACCATTGATTTATCGAGAGCCTGGCCGTGTATTATCCTGGACTCTGGGTTCGACCACATGGCTTTGCCTGGTAAACAGAACCCACGTGTATGGGCTGTAGGCAATAGGCTTCTCCTTGATCTCTAGCGATATGTTACTGCCACCATCTGCTTGGACTTCAGAAGGAAGACAGATAAAACATGGCTGGGCCCAGCTGGTTCTGCTCAGTGGACTGAGTGTGGGCCTGAGGACCAAAGGGTCACCAGTTCGATTCCCAGTCAGGGCACGTGCCTGGGTTGCGGGCCTGGTCCCCACTAAGGGATGCTCGAGAGGCAACTGTACATTAGTGTTTCTCTCACTCTCTTTCTGCCCCAGTTCCCCTCTGTAAAAATAAATAAATAAAATCTTAAAAAAAAAAAAGAAAAGAAAAGAAAGAAACACAGCTGAAAGAAACTACAGCCTTGACCCCAGCTGCAGGCTGGAGCAACTTGCCTCACACCAGCCCATACCAACCAGCCTTTTCAACATTCAGAAGTGCGGCCGTGTGGGAGAACTATTAAAACGCACGTGTCAAATAGAGTTGTCGAAACGCTTTCGGATGTAATCGACACATATTTTCAACCGCTGGATTTTTCTCCCCTTCCTTGTGTGGAACGTCAACACCTACTTTTGCACTAACACACATACCCACTTCAAAGCAGGAACACGTACTGGTGACCAGGATTCACAAGTGAGTTCTCAGGAGCTCTTAGGAATGAATCTATCTGAAGTCTCTATAACTCCGCGACATGTGGCAACTGTCTCACCTTCAGCCTTCAGAAATATCAGGTCTTGGAGAAGAGGAGAGGCCTAAGGATTTTGTTCAGGCACAGCCAGTGGGTGTAAAAAGCACACCAAAATAAAATGTTTTGATTTTGGAATTGTAGCCCCCACTGGCTACCCTTCCCCTCTCTTACTTGGAAACCGTTGGTTTTAGGTTTTTAACTAGATCGCCAGTATACAATTCAGTCTCAATGATTCCCTAAGAAAGCATCCCTGCCTCAGTTTTCCCTGGACCCAATCCCCTTTTTCCAAGCAACTGTTGGTAAGACAAAGGCCATTTTCTCCCTGCGTCCTACACGCCATGCCTGTCTGTCTTCAGTTGGGCAAATGGTCCTTGTCAGTGACTGGATCCTTTAACCTGTATCAGGAGGGAAGGTCTGTCCATACGAGGCACCAAAATAGAATTTCTCCAAACAAACACAAAGAATTTCTAACTCAAGTCATTGTCCGTTTAATTCAACCAAGTCGTGCATTTTTAACGGCACGTAACTGTGTTTTTTAAGAGGACGTGAGAACGGGCATGGAACAATCTACAAGAAACTCATTGACCTGGCTACATCCCAGGAAAGTCTGGGTAACTATATTCCATGACTTCAAGAAATATCCTCATTGAAGAAGGAGGCACCTGTCTCAGGTCAAGCGGGAAACAAGTGGCGTGTGATTCTCAGTCAACCATCAGCCTGGGTGTACAATGGTTCAGCTACCAGCCTGGAAAGAGAGCGAAGGTGGACTCACATTAGCTTGATTTTCCTTCCACCTGAGTGCTACCCAACATCCACTGAAAACTAGAATTCATGGTCAAGGAGCTAACAGCCGAGTGAGCAATTAGGTGTATTCCAGACTGGCCCATGGGTGAGAGGCAAGGGTCATTTTGCAGACCGGCCTCTGTCCTTTAACAGATTCGAACTAAGCCACATGGAAGTGGTGATGCTACTGGACTGGGCAGGGGTGGTGCCCTTAGTCAATACTTCTTAATCAGCGTGACCCACCCAAAAGAGAACATTACTGTTTTAACAGCCTGCAACAGGGAAGGCATAGCCCAGGCTGATGTTTAGTCAAACTAGAATAAGATCAGGCCATGACTGTGTTAAAACAGAAATACAAAGCATCCAGACCTCAGTTAGGAATGCCGGAAAAGAGGCAAATATTACATCCAACAGAAGTCCGTTTGACCTCTAGTCCTGGGGAAGAAAATGTCTTCTTTTACTTTCATAGCCTCTGAGCCGGGACGGTACGGTTTCCACCCAACAGGGGCATCCTGATTTACAAGAGTCTTGTTCAAAACAACACCCCTAATACCTTTTATCTCCGCTCTACACGTGCAACCTCTAACACACAAAGTGTCACATGCCCCATGCCACCTTTGTAAAAACACCGTGATGTGAACTTTTCCATGTTGGAGGCTGCAAAGCAGTGAACATGTTCGTAAGATAGGAATTTTGAATAAAACCAATTAAAGTAACTTTATGGAGATGGGAATAAGCTGAGATTACAACATGGTCTGTAGAGTTGAAGTGTCTGGTGTGGGAAACCTTCAGGAGCTTATTTCGTCCACATGCCTGGGCTACACAATACCGGGCACAAATCAAAAGGTGCTCCTTCTTTTTCTCCACGGCTGGACGTCACTTAATGTCATAACCACAAAGACCTGCGCAGATACATTCGCAGGCATAAATTTATATATGAGTATAAGCATATGTGTGAGTCTGTATATATAATATATTATGTATATAATAAGTATATACTATATATAATGATATATAGCTTTTATGAGTATATATAGATGCACATGTTTATACACACTTATATATCTTTATAGTTATGTATGGAATCAACTATAAAATATTTTAATTATATACATATACCAAAAATACCAAAAACATAAAATATAAATTTATATTTATATAAAAGTATTTATATTTTACATGTAAAATATAAATGTATAACTCTATATATACTAATACAGAGGATATACTTATATGTATGGTTGAATATATTACTGCATACTTATAAATATCCTTATGTACAATATGAGAGAGAAAGAAAACCTCCATATATGTGGAATTAAGAAATTACAAAACACATTATTTTACCTGTTGGCACGCTTTGCTGTCTTTTAGGAGTAATAAACAAAACAAAATAGTGCAATTGCAATACAAATTTACTCTTCATGTTGAATAATCATGTGCCAAATTTGCAATATTCGCCTGTTGTTTTGATTAATTCTGTGCTAATGATAACTCAATCCTGAAGGAAAATTTTAAAATGAAAAGAAAAAAAGAAGAGAAAGAAAATGGTGATGGTGTGTGGATCGGCCACAAAAGGTGGATCGAAATCAGGGGAAACTGATGACAGTCAGCTGAGTTCCAGATTCAAATTCTGTGAAATGATCCTGTATTTTTATCCAAGCCATGCCAGCTTCGTACATTATATTGTGTTTTAATGTGTGTCTAAGACAAGCCACAGAATTTCAGTGGTGTCTCATTCAATGTGTGATGAGGAATAGGGTAATCATGCCTCATTTCTGAGCAGACTGGATGTGTGGCGTCCAGGGAGCAAGGAGCCCCGACTTCCTTCCACGTGTGGGCTACCGCTGATAGAAACGAGGGACCTGTTTCCCAGTGTCCGAGAGAAATGCGGCAGCCAGCTAGTCACCCACATCAGAGACAAGTCTGTGGGGACGGGGGTAGGCGGCCGCACACACATCATTATGTTGAAAGGATCGGACACAGTCCTCATCAGCCAGGACTGCTCAACATGTGCAGAGAAACACTTTCGTAACTTCAGAAAGCAGAGAAATTTGTACGTTTAGTGCATGCGGAGAATTTAAGGGGGGAAATCCACCTTCATGAATTTTCATGAAGTGAGTTGGCTTCAAGTGAATGACTATCGATTTAAACTATACCATCACCGGATTCTCAAAACTAATACGGACCCAGGAGACGGCCCCATAATGTTATGCTGTTTCTAAACAGTGGACAGCTTGCCATTTGTTTCCTTCCAAAATAATTATTTAAGATGTCTTCTATGTGGAAAGGTAATTATTTCTAGGCTATCGTGATATTTTTTTAGGTAAGACAATCCAAGTAGATTAATAATAGAGTTATTATGTCGTACCTGTCAATTTGATGGCATTATATGACATTGCATTACACCCATCATACATTTCTATATATATGATGTATATATTCATTTGCACAACCAGTCAATTTTCTATTTGTGGGGCAAAGTGTGTGGTGCTGTCTATGGCTTTCGAGATTGAGAAAAGTAAAAAACAAAAAAAAATGCATACCATCATTAGCAAAATGAATGATCACATGTCTTACATTGTCAGTCTATTATATATGTGTTTAACAGAAGGAATATTTTATCATCTTTTCATTGGCTCTATTCACTGAAACATGTATTTTTAGAACGAGTTTTATGGTTCACACAGTGAAATGGAAAATCTTTACTCCTTCATCTGTCTGCGAAAATGTGTCATTTACCTTGAATCATTAGTGAGCTCTTTCACACTTGCCAGTTGTTCAAAATCTAGCCATTTTGAAGGGCAATGCTTCTTAAAAATTTTGGTTGAAATTGAATGTCTTCTTTGAATACTGAGTGCTCTTTGAATGAGACTTGCCTGCTGTCATCATTGCAGACTAGTCCCATGGGGTATATTATTTGCTATATGAAATTTATTGCATGATACCTGTTAACACCTACTATGGAATCTATGCCTCTAGAGCTTCATTTTGGCAGATTCCAATTTAGCTGATCACCTTGCGAAACAATGGCATCTCAATAAAGGGTATGTGTGGATAAGGTACAATGCATACAGCTTAAGTCTGTAGCTCTGTGAATTGGTACTAAGAGATTTATCCACGTGGACATGACCCAGAACAAGGTGCAAAATATTTCCATCATCCCACAAGATGCTCCACACCCATTTTCCAAAAATTCTATATCTCAAGACATTGTGGATTTGTCTGGACTGCTCTTGGACTTCCTCTCAGTAGAATCACACAGTAGGTACTTTTTGTGTGCATACTGGGATTCTTTCACTCAACAAAATGTTTCTGAGGTTTATCCACACTGTTGTCAAATCACTATGATGTTTGTTTGCTTGATTGAATTCTGAGTGATATTCCAATGTGTGAACATAACACAGATTTTTGTTTTCTGTTGTCTTCCATTGATGGGCATTTATGGTGCACCAGTCAACTGTACGAGTAATAAAATCAGTTCTTGATCTCGAGCCATCGTGCTAACCAATCTGATTGAAACAGAATTGCCTACTGTATTTGGTTTTAATTTTGTCACAAATTATAATAAAGGAAAATGCAAGCAAGCAGATGTGAAATCAACATGGTGAAAAGTATAGTGAAATCTTCTTAATATTTACATAAAATGTATATTTTATTTATTGGTTGAATACTTTAGACAAGAACTTGGTGAAGAATGCAAAGTCCAACAACAGCAGCTCCGGTATTCCCCACTCGGGTATTCCCCAGGAAGTGACTGAAGGATTCACTGGTGTTAGAACCCACCTAAGATTTCCACCTAAGAACAGGCACTTTAGAAAATTCTGAACAAGTATTCAGAGTTGCATATTATTCTTGAAACAGCCACATGAATACTAAAGCCATGAAAAATTCTTACTCCTGGATTTTTTTTTTAATGTACAGGCATTTCAGGAAATACTGGAAACAAATTTTGATTGTGAATCTTTGCTGGTGGTAATCCCTTTAAATTTCTTTTTCTCCCAAATTAACAGAGGCATCTTATTCTTCCAAAGACATTTTCCTTCCAGAAGGAGGTTTTCTTGATCAGTAATCTACACATGCACCAAAAATTCCAGAAACTAAGTTACAAAGGTGCTTATGTGCATTTTCCTGGCCAGGGTCAATAATTTTGATCAGATGCTCTTTGCAACTCAATGACATTAATAATTGCCACTTCCATGATGACAGCTTGTCTAACCTTGCTGATATCTTGAGAAAGAGCAAAAAAAAAATGTCTTCCAATTTGGGGAACCCATCTGTCCGTTCCTAAAATAAAGACCGGTAATGTCTGTATTCAGATGGCAGCCAAGATTTTTGGAAGAGCGAAGATTTCACCTGCTGAGAAATCCTTTCAAGAGTCAGGCTGTTCAAAAACTTCAAAGAAAACAAAACTTCTGCTGAAGGACTAAATCTATGCACTTACACAGCCACGGATTCGGGTTTCTAACCATGAACGTGTATAAATGCGATTTTGTATTGTGACAGAGTACAAAATTCATATTCCTAAATGTCTTTTTAGGAGAGTATAGCTTCATTACCATTTATAATTTTATACTTAGAAGAGGGCTCGAAAATACTTTTCAATTTAATTTTATTTCCAAGAGCTGGTTTGCTCTGTCAGTCCACTGATTTAGGATAAAGATGGTTCAGTTTCAATCTGTTCCTCACAAAAATAACCAGTGAGAACATTTGGGACTACAAATCTTATTTAAAGAACTGCATCAGTTGAAGCTAAAATAAAAAATGTAAATGTTAATGATTTATTTTACACAAATCAAACTAGCATAAATAATTTCATAGTAACATGTAGAAGCAATTTTCTCTTATTGATCCTGATAGGTTTACCAGCTCTCATAAATCAGAAGGAACACACACATAGATGCTTTTTTAAAAAAAATGTGGAAATACAAGAAGTTTTTGCTATAATTCCATCTGGTGTGAAAGAAGCAGCTATAATTTTAATATTAAAATTGCATTTTTAATTTTTTCTGGCAAGAAAAACCATAATCTGAAAAGCAGTGTGTATCCCTTCATTTTTGGACACACAAGCCCCCGAGGAAAAATATCAGGGTGACTAGGTAGAACCAACAGGGCTGATGTAGCTAACCCTAAGCATCTTAAATGCTGAAGAAACTACATGCCACATTCACTGGTGAACAGCCGAGTTTCCTTTGTAACCAAAAGTGAGGAAAGAATAAGGCAACTCATTTTGGAATAACGAGCTCCTTCTGGTGTGATCTCATTATGTCTGTAGTCTGAGCTCCTTCCCCAACCAACCAGCTAATGTCTCCACCAGGTCTACTGGCCTATGGCCACCGACATCATTCTGGGAAATGATATCCTCCTCGTGGATCCCTTCTCCTGCTAAATTCATCATCATTCCCCAAAACTCCCTTTACACCCACTTTCCCCAGAACTGTGCCCAGATCCCACTCCACACCTTGTTAAGACATTTGCTGGGGGCCTCATGACCCCACATGTATATCTCAATTACGGCGGTTTGGGTCTTGTGTTTCAGCGGTCATTGGTTCTTAACCTTCACGTTGGCCCTGTGGTTTTTATCCTTAAATCCTGCATGCCCAACACAATGTCTGGTTGTATTCTAAATGTTGTATTCTGAAAGAAAGAAAGAAAGAAAGAAAGAAAGAAAGAAAGAAAGAAAGAAAGAAAGAAAGAAAGAAAGAAAGAAAGAAAGAGAAAGAGAGAGAGAGAGAGAAAGAGAGAGAGAGAGAAAGAAAGAAAGAAAGAAAGAGAGAGAGAGAAAGAGAGAGAGAGAGAAAGAAAGAAGGAAAGAAAGAAAGAAAGAAAGAAAGAAAGAAAGAAAGAAAAGAAAGAAAGAACAATAATGTCACTGAGATTTTGCTTTCAGTCCAATTTTAAGAAAGAGTGGTAAGGCCACTGAGAACGGCCCACATCAATGTTTGCATCAAGAGACCATGATCCTTTGAGGCATGCTCACATGTGGTTCATAGCTGAGAAACCCCAGCATCAGGAAAAACTCTGTTTATTTGCCTCTTCAGAGCTGTTGTCTATTCTTTCTCTGTCCCTTGAGGCTTGAAATGCACGGATCATGTCAACAGGTTCTTCTGAAATCTGGAAGCCACTTTGGTAATTCCCACCAAAATCTCTGGCAGGAAAATGAGGGTTCCTGGCTTTGTACCAGGGGTGTGGCCTTAGCCTGCTTTCTCCTGCAGGGTCACAGAGCGCCTCCAGCCCTCCACCCCCCACACTCCCCCAAAGTCTCCTTTTGTAGGCACTGGTAGTGTCTATCCTCATTTCTTGGGGCCTAAGGTGGTGACCGCTCCATTGTCGCTGGTCCTGGGTTTTCGCCTGGACAATGGTGGTGTTTCTACACCCTGGGGTGTTTCGTAAGGAAATCCTTCCGGGTGCTACCTGGTACAAGAGTTCTTCCTCATAGAGAAAGGGAAGTCTGCTAGTTGCTAGGGAACCACAGTGGACTCTATCGTCTGTCTTAAATTATGGTCTCTTGGTGTTCACTCTTGTATCGTTCCGACTAGGCTGTTCACCAGGAGTTCTCTATCTGAACCCCTGAGCGTGTGTTTGTTTGATGTGTACATATTGGGACATTTTTCTAAAAGGCCACCTACTATGAGTTAAGGAATAATCGTAGAGATACGCACAATGGTTAAGCTCTGAATACAAACATGGAGTTTTCATATTGTTTCGTGAAGTTTAATGCCTTCCAGGATAGATATTTTAAAGTTATATGCTTGGGTTATATGCACCTTTCTTGGCAATTGGATTGAAGTTAGGTTTAATTAGAAACACTTCTTTGGCAATATTCTCTACTTGATATACTGTTAAACATAAATAAGTTTCCTATTTCTGAGTATAATTCAAATTAATTACCTAATTACTACTTAAAGGAGGTTTCTGAACTGCTTACACCTGGACCTAGAACTTTGATATGGCAGTTTGGGGGTATTAGAAAAAGAAATGTTGCCATATATTTATATGAAACATGTTTAAAAATTCGAGTCAATAGCATTACTATTCAATAGAGAACACTCATGGAAACACAAAGTTTGGAGGAAATGTGAGTAGGGATAAATAAAGGGTAGTTATTATATTAGCATAAATTTCCAGCAAAATAAGTTAAGCTGTAATGTCATACTGAGGGAAATAAAAATGCAGACAACCCTAGTGGGTGAGTGAATTAAGATTAACTTCAGGGATTACTATAATAAAAAGGAGACCAGATGTGTACCCTACAGAATTAAAACCCACGGAACAAAATCCAAACACTATTGTCAAGGGAAATGTGGTAAAACTTGGCCAAACAAGGGACTTTAAGGCTTAAAGCAATGCAAACTGATTTATTCATACAACTAAAACAGGATTAGTTTTTTGGATCAAAAAATTTGAGGACATTTATAGAATATCAATGCTGGCTGAGGGTGGTGAGTGATCAATCAGCTGGGAGGGTTGGGGAGAAACCAGTTATTGATGGTGAAGGGATGAGGAGTGGTTTCAAATGATTTCTTGCTCTTTTCTCTATGTTTACAGCGTTGCAGAGAAAGGATGTTCTGTGTGGCACCCCCTACTCTCAGTGTCTGGAATCTATTGGGTTTTACTTCTAGCATGTCCTGAAGCAGTGGGGGCAGTGAGTGAATTCGCCATCGGAAGAACCAGCCTATGAAGCTAACAGGACTAAGAATGAAATCCTACCTTCACGAGAATGCCTTGACCTTGGACTTCCCAGCCTCCGGGACCATGAAAAATAAAGGTCTGTTGTTGAAGCCTTCCTGCTTTGGAACTGTGCGATAGCAGACCGAAGAGTCTACAACAGCAATTAAGACTCAGTCCGACAACCTAGCCAAACTCAATTCTGTGAACAGCTTAGCTCCTTTCCTGGTCAAACCTTTGCAGCAGACCTCAGTGACAGCCACCATCTCGAAGGCAGTCTTGTGGGGCACGCTGGGACAGATGCCACTGTGAAGCCATGCCTGGACTGCTAACCCAGAGACGTAAGGGCATAGTCTTAAGCCACATGTGTGTTGTGATCTGTGCTACAGCAATAGGTAACAAGTCACAATGATGCAAGGGAAGAGGTAGAATCATGGACGGTCATTAGAAGGATGACAACTGGCAGGTTTTGGCGGGGGGGGGGGGAATAAAATCTGCCAAACAGTGAATCAGTACTAGGAACTGGGTTCCAAGTATCAAAAACATGCCTCATTAGTTGCTCCAAAATTGGAGTCCCTACGTTCATAATTTCATTTCTGGGTTATTTGGCTCAAATTCCACACGAGCATCAAAGGCTGATTCTTCACATCAGGTATCCTGTTTGCCAGTACAGCCCTGTTTGATCGGCACTCACTTGGTCTTCCCACAGTTCCCATGAACCATTGGTTCCAGTGCCCTTGCTGAAAAGTTAGGAGGTCAATGAGGAGTTTTGGTGCTGGGTGTCTACCACTTGCTGTGAAAGATGCGTCCTTTATTGGAAGGAGCAAGAGAAAGTTTGCTTGGCATAACCACTGTGATTGCTAGAAAAGAACTCATCTAGCGTATAAATCAATCATTCACAATCTTTGATAAGATTTATTGTTAATCAGGTCTTTCCAGGGATCAAGGGAAGTCCTGTATCCACGAGGTGATGCGTAAATTCTGGAATTGACTTACAAACATACATAATTTTGCTCTTTTAATCACACGTAGGCTGTTCGATGGTAACTCTACATAAAACATGAAGTATCCCCAGTGCCTGCTTTGATGTTCTCAGCCTTGTTCATTATTCCAATAAGAAGCTCCAAGCAACTAACCGCCAGAGAATCGTACAAGAGTGGATTATGGGAATGGCGCTGAGCTCATCTTGGCCCATTGCATAGCAACGGGGGCTCTGTTCTCATTCAGGTTTTAGTGGGCTCTGTTATCCTAGGCATTGTACCTGAGGATGAGGAGAAATGTTCCAGGGGTGCAAGATGGCTCTTTCCTTCAGTTATTTATTGGAAAAGGTACAGAGAGACAAGTTCGTCTTACATTTCAGCACAGATTCGTTAGGCTGGATTCTACCGAGAAATCTGGTACGTGGAAGTGTGGCCACGCTCTGGGGATCTTCCTAGGGCAGAAACTACAGTAATCCTTCCCTTTCCAACTCCACGTTCATAAAAATAACACATGACAGGCTCCGTGAATGCCATGACTCGGTAACGAAAGGGAGGCTGAGAAAAGTATTTAACTTTTCCAGTCCGCGGTTATAGACCACAGAATGTGAACCTAGGAAGATGAAAGAATAGTTCACCAACCTTATGAAGAGTGAGTTGAGCAAAACTGGTAAATAGTCAAAGTCATATCTGGCTATGACCTCCTTCTCTCCTTTTAGTACACATGATAGGAAGAGGATGAGATGTTAGAAAATGAGGGGGGAAATTAATTCCTAGGAGAAGTTTTTCTGGTAATTTTGCAATTAAAAGAAAGTTCGTAAAAGGAAGAAGTTTCTAATAAAAGGGTTAACTTGATAATAGTGTCTCGTCAGACATCTGTGTCTTGTTGATCAGAGCAGGGGACTGGGGCAGTGTTTTTGGGGGGGCTATGCCTTAGCCCCAAACAATGTCCCAAAGAAACACAGTCCCAGAGGAGTTACTAAGATCCAGGGCTGCAACCCCTGGCTGTTGGATGCGTTAGTTTCTGGCGAGCATCCTTTATTCTCTGGTCAAATGACAGTTTACACTGCTGGTATTGCTCCAGGTCGAAGCTGCATCAGAACATGACGTATACTGATAACTCTGCTCTCTCAGTGTGTCGCTGATCTGAAAGTCACCAAGTGTCTTTGAAAGAAAAACACATCCAGCAAGGAGTGAACACCGTCATTGATGAGGGAGGCATGTGCGGCTCTGTATCGTAAACACCTTTTAGGCATTCGTAGTTAATCACCCTGAGCACCGAGTTATCTTCACTCCCTCTACACAAATGGGTTAGTCTCCCCCTCCCCACCTGCAACATTAACATTAAAGGTAGACGCGCTCAGCAACAAAGAAGACAAATAGCTTAATTTAAAAAATAATCAGCACAAGCTCTGAATAGACTTTCCTCCAAAGAAGATATATAAATGGTCACTGAGATCATAAAATGATACCCAACATCATTAGTCATCAGGGAAATGCAAATCGAAACCTCAATGAGATAGCACTGCAAACCAAGCTGCTTATTTTTAGAAAAAAGAAGAGAGAGATGATAGTGTTCATAAGGATATAGAGAAACAGGAGTCCTGGCGCAGTGCTCATAATAGGTAGATGAACAGGTGCACAGATGCTAGAGCAATGATAAAAGAAAAAAGTAATAGAAAGACAGATACACAGATAGATATGGATGGATGGATGGATGGATAGAAAGATGGACAGGTAGGTAGATAGATCCATGTAGAGATAGACAGATATGGGTGGATAGTAGACAGGCACGTAGGCAGATGATGATACATGATAGATAGATAGATAGATAGATAGATAGATAGATAGATAGATAGATAGATAATAGATAGACAGATATAGATGGGTGGATGAATGAATAAATAGGTAGAGAGATAGGCAGATAGATGAGAGATTGATGCTATGGAGAAATATAAAATTTATAATAGCCGTATCCCTCATCTTTATTGATTTTTTGTCCACCCTGCCCATGAGTCCAATCTTATCTCACACTGACCATTTTTGTAAAGCTCTCCTTTTCAAGACTACACCACCCATCTGGTTCTCCAACGCAATGGAATCGTGTCTATCCCCACCTTGCCTGCCCTGACAACCATTTCCAGTCCTGGCGGCCCCTCCCTCCATCCCTGAAGGCTCTCTTCTTTGGACCTTGGAGATATCATACTCACCTCCTGTACCTACCACAGTTCTAGTAGCTCAGTCTTGGGGTTCTCTGTCCCCTGAATCCCTCACCTCTGCATACGGCTCGAACATCATATTTCTTCAGAAACACTACCCGGTGCGTGCATCTTGGGTGTAACCACTCCAACTCACTCGATTGCCTCGCAGGATCCCCTTCTGGGTGTGTGCAGAACGGATGTTTTGGTGTCCTCCTTGCTGTCCATCCCCCATTTTCTAATGACATTCTCAGGTCGGCTGATTGACTAGAGGTTCCTGCTCTGCTCTTCCATAACTACCCTCCTCCATCCAACAGGTAGCCCAGGAGGTCCCAGGCCCACAACACAGAGGGGCCCCATCTGGTTCTCTTCTGAACCACTTCCTGCAAGACACCTCCTTGGCTTCAGACTGACCTCCTCACCACCCACCTGGCCCTCCCACTCAGCTCCTGGGCTCCGCATAGCTTTCTTGAGCTCTGTGGACATGTACCTGTCACGTAATATCCCATGGAATTGACTGGAATCTGTCCATCTATCACCAGGATTACAAAGCCATATGTTTGGCTTCTGCTCACACCAAAGTAGGTTACAAGCTCACCTATGTACTCCCTACACATTCCGGTCCCCATGAGCTTCCTTCAGTTGTTATAAAAGTCCCGAATTGCTAAGGAGTTGTGCTCTGTCTACGAGCTTCCCCTCTCCTGCCCCTAAATGCTTGCGAGATAGAGCTCCTTATTTTTCAGAATTCAGCTCTGACCAAACCACCACTTTTTTTTCCTGGAAAGTTCTTATCCAATTTTGTACTCCACATATTTATTTATTTTCATCACCAAATCCTGCATCATTAAAAATACCTCAGTTCCAGACTATGGCTTTTTTTTTTTCATTTCTGTTGTTTACCTTCTTGGCTAAACTAAATTCTTCCTGTATTTGAAAAGGAGCATGTCCCTGAAGCTAACAGGAAATCAGGCCCACAAAAATCGTGAAGTAAATATTCCTGGAACAGGCCAATTTTAACAAACAGCATTCAGTTTGAATGATTGAGCATTCTAAGACATCAGTCTTTTCAGCTCCAAAAATAACAGCGTCTCATAATGGATCACAACAGTCAATAGAGTCTAATACCACAAAGAATCATTTTATGGTGTTGTGCAATTGATTCCATGGTGAAATAGGGTGTCAAATGAAATCTCCAAAGAAAAATGTGATAAAAACTAGACAGGAGAGGTTTAACACAATATCATCTTCTATATGACTTAAAAGCCATATGTCTCAGTTGAGGGTCTAACATCATAGAATTCACTTCTTTAAAGAGCTGTAGTGGAGAATGAATTCTTTGTGTAGATTTCGCTTCCCATCATTTTGAAATAATAATCTTTTCCTAGAACTGGAAACAATAAACTTTTCCTAGAACTGGTTTCACAAGAACTAACTATGATAATTTCTCAATTTGTACTCAAACAGCATGCATTTCTCCAGTTAGAGATGCTGCCAATTCCCAATGTAATATTTTGGGGATTTTTTAAAATTATTAATCCAAAGGTATTAATAAAATAGGTGTCCATATACTCCTGTCAAAAGTTCTACCTCATGGCTGATTAGGAGCAAAATTCAGGCTAGGTTATTGCTTTAGATTCCTTTGGCAGAGGCCATGAGAAAAATGACCATTGAGCTAGAAAAAATATTCAAAACCATTGAATCTCCCTCTTTAATGTAAAATCAGCCTTCACAGGGGTATACGAGATGGGGATGAATGGTTCAAGAGAGTTTTTGGAAAGAATGATGGAGAGCCTTGCATTTTTTATGTCAACGCATCTCCATGTCCCAGCACCCACCACCCTCTCCACCCCTTATTCAACACAGTACTGGAAGTTGTGGCCATCGCAATCAGATAAGAAGAAGAAATAAAAATCATCCAAATTGGAAAGGAGGAAGTAAAACTGTCATTAATTGCGGATGACATGATACTGTATATAGAGAACCCTAAAGAGTCCACCAAAAAAATACCAGAATTAACAAATGAATTCAGTTAAGCAGCAGGATACAAAATAAATATCCAGGAATCAGTTTCATTTTTATATAGCAATAATGAACTATCAGGAAGGGAAAGGAAGAAAACAATCCCACTTGCAATTACACCCCACAAAAAAATTCCTAGGAATAAATTTAACCAAGACAGTAAAAGACCTGTATTTAGAAAACTATATGACACTGAAGAAGGAAAATGAAGAAGATACAAGTAAGTAGAAACATGTCCCCCGTTCATGGATTGGAAAAATGAACGTCATCAACACATCCGTACTACCCAAAGCGATCTATAGCGCAATTCCTATGAAGATACCAATGGCGTATTTAACAGAACTAGAAAGAATATTCCGAAAACTTACATGGAACCATCAAGTCCCCAGATACCCACAGCAGTCTTGAGAAAGAATGATGAAGTTGGAGGAATCACACCACCTGACATCAAACATGGTACAAGGTTACAGTAATCCTCCCCCTTCAACCCCAAGTGTCTACCGTCTGTGCTGACAGAGTACAGTGCCACCTACTGGGCTACATCCCTTTGCATTTTTTTTCTCTCTTAAAATATTTTTTTCTGATTATATTAACACAGAGTAAGACAAAAACCCTCAAGTATTTTAGAACATTATTCCTATGACTTTATGGCATTATTTATTTTACGATCCTAAAACTGAATGAGGGGAGAAATGAGGAATGTAAGTAACATATGCAAGGTTACCCAGCTAATTAAGTGTGGGAGCTGGAAATTGAAATCAGTCTGGTTTTAAACCAAGTTCCCTGACGTCTCACAAAAGATTGTCTCGTAATGAGGGAAGAAGTGTATGGATGGGAATCATTGCCTAATTGGGCCTTAATGACCCTTCTCCAAGGAGCCCGATTGACTACACAGAAAGCATTGTTCGTGGCGTAGAAAACATACAGATGTGGTAAGACCTGTATTATTGTAACACTGAAATACTTTAACATACATTTACTTATACGTATAAGACAAACACAATGTACCATATAATTACCAATACAGTGTATGTTTTATGCACACCACAAACATGTATATCCTTAGACATAGATATTGTGTGTGTTTACATCCTTTTCTTGTAAAACTCTGTTCTGAAAGAGGAAGCAGAATTTAGCCCCCAAGGCACGATAAAAACATGGGTGCCATTGGGTGGTCTCCCCGTTCCACAGGTGCGGTAATTGGCTTTTATCTTGCTGGGACAGCGGCGTGCGAAGGAGGGGTTGGCCACGTCGGGCGTCCATGGATGTCTGACCGGTCCCTGCTCCGTCCTGGATGGAGGGATCATGGCACTCTGCAGCCTGCACACGCCAGCGAGATGCTAATCCGCACAGACGAGCCACACACCCCGAGGAGCATCTTTGTCCTACTAGTGTAGCTTGAAATGATGATGAAAGGAATGGACAGTTTGTGCTTGCTCTGAAGATCAAATGGCCCGGGGAAATCAAAGATCCATGTTCACACAGTGTGTGGCATTTAAAAGAACATGTGCTAACAAGGGCACAATTCCTGTGTTTGCAAGGAAGAGCTGATATGCTGTGTGGGTCATTTTTTAGCAGCAGTCAGTGATGAGTATGTATATGTGTGTGTGTGTGTGTGTGTGTGTACATATACATACCGTATGTCTGTATGCAATGCATGGCATGTTATGTAGTATATTGCCCATGACTGTATAATACACAAACATATAGCCATCTTGGATAATAAATTGTGTATATGTAGTTGTAAAATGTATTATAAATAATATAAAACATACTATAGTCAGTACAGTATGTTATATAATATACATAATACATCATATACAATAATATATAGCATATAACACACATTATATACTATAGCCAGTAGATTATGTTATTTATTGTATTTGTATATATTATATATTATAGCTGGAATACTTAAAATATAATTAAAGAAATATTTGCAATAACCGTTCATTCCATAAAAGTCTTGCGCAATTGCCAAAACCACGTATTTCTCAACATCATGCCTCCTATTTATACCCCCAAGGACACCCCTAGCGCGGCCATGTCCTCCGGTAGCATATAATCAAGGGGATGGGGTTTCAGTGGTTCCTCTCTGTCACTCACTTTTCACGCTTCCTTTAAAATCAGACACGTCACGTCTGAGACACAGCCCCGCGAGCACTAAATGCATCTTTCTCTTTGTTTTATGTCGTCCCCTAATACGGTTCAGTGTTGTTTTCTAAACTTCCTCGGATTCTTTGCTCCCTCTGTGCGGCACAGCCCCTGAAGGGTCTCTTTCCTCCTCGGGAATGCGAACAAATCACTCGTTTGCTTCTCAGGTATCCCCGCAGCACCTGGTGTGTTAGCTGCACAGGTGCCAAATAAATAAAGGGAACATGGAAAGAAAATTGTCACCGGGTTGTTACACTGAGTCCCTAGAAGTCAGCAAGAGTGATGGTAATTGCCATCTTCAAACAGTGCCTGGGACGCAGCTGTAAAAAAGAAGAAAGAAGGAAACCTCACCCTTCATAATGGCATGGATGGGCCTGGAGAGCATCATGCTGAGTGAAATAGGCCAGGCACAGAGAGACAAATACCATATGACCTCACTTTTACGTGGAATCTAATGAACAGAATAAACTGACAGAGTAGAAACAGAGGCGTGGATACACAGCACAGACTGACAGCTGTCAGAGAGGAGGGGGCGCTGGGAGGGGGTTTGGATGAAAGAAGGGGGAGGGAGTAGCCAAAGACCATGTGTGCCTGGCCCATGGACACAGACAACAGTGCGGTGACAGCCAAATTTACACAGTGAATGAGAGGGGGAGAGAGAAGCAAAAGTTAGTATGTTCCAATGCCCGCAAACTTTTTGTGGAGGTGATGGATGATGCCATTTTCTCTGGTCACCCCCATAATTAACTCAACATACAAAGCTGCGACTCTCTACGGTACATGAGACACACATCTCAAAAGGTTTGCCTGGGCCTCCTTTCTGCTAGTGCACGGCGTGCATGTAAGTGTGACTGAGAAAGAATTTGGAACCGAGGTGAAACTTGTGTGATGAGTGGCATTAGGTCTACAATAAAAATGTGGCTCACGGATGCCAGAGGTGAGCGGAGGTCCGATGAATTTTTCCTAGGACCGTGCCAGCTCATAGAAGTGTGAGTGTCGGATGGGGACAGGACAGAAAGAAAAACGCCACCTATAAACACAGGATAGACATTAAAGGCAGAATTAATCTTCCTACCTAACAACATTAACCCAACATGTTTCCCCCAAAAAACCTGGGGCTCTGTCTAGTCACAGTCCAGATGTCATCCCCCAGGTGTGAGGACAGTAGAAGGAGCTTCTTAGGCAGCCACATGCAGCCAGATTGGAAAATGAAGATTCTCGATATTATACACATCTTGGGAAATGGGTTTCCTGCTGCAGACCCGTATGGATGAATCCTTGCGGTAGCCACACTATTCACAGCGCGTGCTGGGGCCGCACGGGCTGGGTGGCCAGCATGCGGACGGCGGCTGTGAAAAGATGTCTCTTTCATTCACAACCACCAAATGCTGCGTCTTTTGCAGGCTGGTTTTAGGACACGTTTGGCAACCCTCGAGCTGCGCCACATTTCCGTTCCCTACGTTGTAAACTATTGACAACATTTCCTTGCGTAGTAACTCCTTCTTTCTTTTCACCAACCCTAATATACAAAGACTCAGGCCAGAGGCAGGCACCGCAGCATTTCAAAATCTTATTTCAGCAAAAGGGAGATTTCGACGTTTAATGATGCAAAAATGAACCTGACAGTGTACATACAACAAAAGTTACACCAGATTTGCTTTAAAAACATAATTCTGCATGCACCCTGAATCTAATCCGTTTCTGTATACTTCTGTGTGTTTGTGCGCGTAAGCTGTCATTTTTCTCAGGCATAGAGAGATGAAGATGTTTTATCTTCTTTTATATCTTGTGAAATCTCCACAGGAGTCATCTATGTTCCTCCAAACCAGGTCTTTTAGAGATTAGCTGATAAGCCTTCAAGAGAATGAAGTCTCTGGTTTCAAAGCCTGTTGTAATGCCCGACTCTGCCACTAGGGGCAGCTCATTTACCCTTCCGTACCTCAGTTTCCTCATCAGTACAATGGAAGCATCTACACCAGGAGGGTGGCCTCCAGATCAATCATGCATCAATATTTAGAGCAATTCATTTGTATTCCAATTAGAGAGTTCTAACATTCAAAACAAGTAACTGCTGCTTAAATGGCTGACTCAATCAATACTTAAAAAAAATTATAAGCACTTGTTTTAAATTTCTTTGTAAGTAATGCATGTCCCTATAAAGTGTTACGTATTTTGCTCATTATAATTTGAAAAAAATCATTTTTCACATTACCGATACCATACCAGAAAAAGCACATAAGTAACACCTAAAAATAAGAGCTGATAATGCCTTATTGATAGCTAAAGCCCAATAATATCAACAGCCTACAGATACTGGTGTTCAAACTCTGTGTATAGATAATGGATCCCCGTGGAGAGAAATGTCTCATGGAATAAGGCTCACGAAGGAAAGCTGACAGATCTCACTGCTGGGGCACAATCAGGTTCCCAACGTTGGAAACTGGGCGCCACCTGCTTCTCCACTGTCCATGGGGCATTGCTGGGGTTGCATATTGAGCTGTCGGAAGTGTCTATGACCACCTCCTTCTGACATCAAGGGAGATACTGAAGCCCAAGGTCTTGCATTTGGAGATTAGAACTTTCATGTACATGGTTCCCCTAGTGCCCTCCTTGGCCCTCCTTGGTCGTTCCTGTCCAGGCCCAGAATGGCCAGCCCGCTCCTGTTAGGAGGTGATGTCAGGAACGCAGCTGAAGGTCACACTCACCTTCCTGGGGGATATTCCACCTATTTCTTTCAATGAGCTTCACTTCCTCTTTGACCAAATTGGAGATAGCAGGGTGTATCTGCTATTTTCCCTAAAGTCTTTGTTTCAAGAAAAAATAACCGTTTGTAGGGTTTCTAACTATTTGTGCTGATAGTCACTCTATGGGGAGGATGGGTGGAAAAACACTTTTTCCTATATACCCATTTAAATATATATATATAATGAGTCCACAGAGAGAGAGAATTGCTTTTACTTCCTTGGCAGAACCTAATTCTTTTCCTAATCATGTGTCTCGTAAGACATGACATGGCGAGTTCATTTGAAGGATGTTTGAAAAAGGAAAAACAGCCTGGCCATCTGACTTCTACTAACCAGTTTGAAAATTCATGCCTAAGTTGCAGTGGGTCCAGCCATGATAAAATTCAGTGGCGCTCTGGCTGGTGTGGCTCAGTGGACTGGCCACCAGCCTGCGAACCAACAGGTTGTTCGGTTCCCAGTCAGGGCACGTGCCTGGGTTGCAGGTCAGGTCCCCAGTAGGGGGCGCACAGGAGGCAACCACCCATTGATGCTTCTTTCCCTCTCTGTCTCCCTTCCTTCCCCTTTCTCTAAAAATAAATGAAGTCTTTACAAAATAAAATAAAATACACTCGACCCTTGAACAACAAGGATTTGAACTTCATGGGTCCGCATATAGATGGATTTTTTTAAATCCTCACCCAAGGATAGGCTTACTGACACGGAAAAGGGAGGAAGTGAGAGGCAGAGGAATACCAATGTGAGAAGCACCGCTCCATCGCCTCCTGTAGGCACCCCAACAGGGGACGGAACCTGTAATCTAGGCATGGGCCCTGATGGGGATCGAACCCACAACTTTTTGGTGCACGGGATGACATGCCAACCCACTGAGCCACCCAGCCAAGGCAGTCCATGAAGTTTTAGAATGCTATTGGGAAACTTTTTGAGACTCCCTTCCTACCAGGGAGCAATTGTATTGATTCCACTAGACAACCATCCAGCAGTCACATTGCAGTTCCTTGTTACCTGTGCAGAAACCGTTCTACCTGTAAATAAATAGGACTCTCTCACTTCGCCTGGTCATTTCTCATGTCTACTGTTACCAGTACTTACAAAACTTACAGACTTTTATATCATGCAAGACAGTATCGATGTGGGTACAGACAATTCTTCTCGTAAACAGCTGATGTAAACTTAGAGTATCGATAAATACACTGCGGCATTGTAAATATATTTTCTCTTCCTTATGATTTTTAAATAACATTTTCTTTTGCCTAGCTTACTTTAAGGATATTCTCTATCATGCACATAACATACATGACATTGCGGTATCTGGTAATTGGCTGTTTGTGTGATTGCTGAGTGTTCCAGTGATCAGGAGGCAAAGTGTTGGGGGAGTCTGAATTTGTGTGTGAGTATTTGACCGGGAGAAGGGGGAACTGTCCATGCCCCTAACTCCTGTCCTTGTCCAGGGGTCAACTGTAACTGCAGGTAGCACCTGATGAAGGTCATCCTAAGCCATCCTGGATGAAGACACATCATGGCCCGTCTGCAACCAGCAAAGTGGACTCAACACCCCCTGTTACTGGACTTTCTTCACTGAGAATTCTAACTACTCAAAGTTTCCGATCCCAAACTTTTTTTTGTTTAAACATGAACACAGGTGCTGCCCCTTAGGGCGATAGTGAATGTCAAATAAGATAGAAGGTATGTCCAGGTGTGCGGTAAGAATGTGACAAATTAGCCATCCTTGGTACCAGAGCGCTTTTCTGAATCTCGAACTTTACTCAATAGAATTTTTTGGCTGTCACGTGCAGATTTACTCAAGAGACCGCACGGTGCTCGCAAGCTTTAAGGCCCTGTGGTGTCACAGGCAACTCAAAACCCAGAGACATTCAGAACGGCAGTGTGCGCTCAGTGGACCGTTTTCAGCTGTTCCGCTGCCGGAAGCATCTTACCCATGAGCCTCTCCATCCAGAGCTTTGGTGTCCAACGTCGGGCTGGCGGAACCAACCGCAGCCAAGAAAGGGTGCTCCAAATTGCAGGAAACAGACCCCGTTAGCGGCCGAGTTTCCCCTCTATCATGTAAGCCAGCTGCAGCGCTTAACTCGGCCAAGGAAAAGGGCGCGTGGGAAACAATCAAAATAAATTAATCAACCGCCTACAAAAGAACGGACGCGTAATTATTTGCACAAAGCGTTTAGAAAATACTGTGATATTTTATTATTAAAAATGCTTGCTGAAAAGTTTATACATGTGTCCAGCCATAGATATGTTCTATCATTACTTAAGGCAAAATCAAAAACAAAATCGCAAAATAATAACCCCAGAAACCATTAAACCTTGCGTGCCTGTGAAGGTTGAGAAGAAAAGCCTAGGAAAGTAAATTTTTTTTTACGCATTTTTTCTCATTTTCCTCTTTTTTCAGTTTTTTTATAGATAGCAAGTATATTTTATTCTCATAGAACTCTATGAAGATTCTAGAACTCCTTCCCATGTAGAAATACGATACCATGGAAGGTGTATTAAATTGCTTTTGATCACAATCCTCTGTAAAAGCTAAAGTAGTTATTCACGTAACGAGAACGCTTTTTCCCCCACCCTGACCCAAATGTGACAAGCCTCATACAGTACTAGGCGTATTGCTAGCTGAAGACGATTGGAAACACTAAACGGATACCGGGTACTCGTGCGACAGACGCACCCACCCCGATCGATGCACGCGTCTCTCCTCTGTGGTGTGATGGGGTGTGCGTTTGCGGTCACTGTACGCAGGCTGAAGGATGGCATGATGCTACCTGGTGAGGGTCCCGCCCCGGGGACCCAAGTCCTCTCCTGTCGCTGCGAGAGAGGCATCGCTTCGCCGGGTCCCGGCGGGGGATGAGACTGCGTCACAGCAGGAACACGCCGAGACTCCCCCTCCAAAGGGAACCAAGAGAAACACCACCAGCAACCATTTCTAAGGAGGGTCTTTTCCCTGGAGGGCTGTCTCAAGTGCTCTGATTTCCACAGCCACCACCGCTGTCATTGAGGGGTTTTGCAGTCTGAGAAGTGGGGCTGTGGTTTGGGGGGGGGGACCTGCCCGCCTTCGCAACGACACCGAAGGCTGGGCTTCCGCCGGACACCCCATGACACCCACCGCAATTATCTTTGGCTACTCTTTCCTGGGGTGGCCATCATTTCTGCAAGGCAAAACGTAACCATGGAAACTGGCCCCTGTCTGTTCCCCCCGCCCCTTATGACACTCAAAATATTCTTTACGGAAGATGAAAAGGACAAGGAGAAAATGGCCAGGCCGGGGGGGACTCTGGCCCCCAGGTTGTACACGCTACACGGGTGAATGAGTTCGACGTGTCACCTCCGCAGAGAAGCCCCCCTAACCTCCTGGACGACCCACGCCAAGCGCTGTGGATGTTGCGACTCCCCTTGGGTGTGTGTTTTCTCTGTCGTGTTCGTGATCACAGACGGATACACAAATCCACACAAAGGAATGTTGCGAGATGAACGTATAAAGAATGGGAAACGAACCAACCAACCAGCCAAAACTCTGCTTGCTGAGAACGAAGGGGCTCCCCACTTCCACAGAAAAGGGAAGGTGTGGGATCGCCTGCCACGGGGTGGGCTGAGCTGGGGACACCCAAGCCTCAGGGCAGCTGCTGCAGAGAACAGAGCCGCCCGGACTCGGCAGCGCCCGCCTCGCCAAAGGCCCTTCTCTGTCCGGCAGGGCCCTGCGCTGGGAAGCAACCCTTCCCCAAGACGTTCCAAGAGCCAGAAAGACAGACAGAACTGAAATCTCTCTCTCTCTCTCTCCCCTTCTCTCTCTCTCTCGGTCCACGGGCCTTCCACCGACAACACGTGGAGCGTCTCTGGGTGGCGACCTCATGAATGCTTGACACACACGCACACGCACACACGCACACGAGCACATGGAAGAAAATAAATGGTCCCTAAGACAACAGGCTCGTAAGGTTGCTGTCACATGCACTGGTACAGCCCGGGAAGGGGAAGCTGCCCCCGAGGACACAGACGCCGCCCCCTGCTACACAGAAAACGCGTGACAAAACCGTTCTTCCTCATCATCACAGGGAATTAAGAAGAAATGCCTCCTACAGTCTGCAGGAAACAGGTGATATGACTAATGTGTGTATATATATATATATTTATATACATACAGAGCACAACGGGAATAGTACAATCTTGCTAAAAGCTCTTTCAAACTAAAAACACCGATAAAAGCCTGTTTTGTTTTGTCGTGTTTTCTTGTGGTGGGGGGGGAGGGGAATGTCTGTGTGTTTCAACTCACATCTATGTACATTTTCCTTTTATTGTTACAAAGTTTCTTAAATAGAGTCCAGGCTGGCAAAACATCCCCTTGCCCACAGGTCTGCATACGTACGTGCGGTTCTGCATAGTCAGCGGTTCTCTTTGAATAATAAAACGGTAGTTCTCTCCCTTCTTGCACGAGAGCTGTTTGCCGGGTCCACGCCCACACATTCCTTCTTCCCTTCGCCACAGCCACCTCTCGCATGGCACGTAAAGAACTGGCATTCTTTATTATTATTTATTATTATTATTATTAGTGTTTTGAAACTGCGATTAAAAAAAAGAAACCAACCACCACCATGACGGGTCCCTGGCTGAGTTCCAGAGGAGTCGGCTTGTGCGGTGAGGCGGGGGAAGGCGCAGGTTCCGGGAAGGCGCGGGGTGGGAGTGGGAGTGGGGGTGGGGATGGGGGTGGGGGGAACCTGGCACAGAAAGCTGCGCTGCAGCAGTGGCCACGGGGAGGCAGGGCTGACGCTCGCCACGTCTGCTCGTCCCATTCCCTAGGGTCAGAATCACGGACCTCGCGCCCGTGGGGGGCGTCCGCACGGACAGCGGCATGGGCTGCCCTTTCGCTGCGGGATTTGGGGGTGTGGTCCTGCGCTGGCTGGCGGGGTGGAGGTCGTTCCTGGGGGGCAGGCGTTGCCTCTCCGCTTCTCCGCTCTCCCGTGCGCGCGCGCAGCTGGCGCGGCTGGCGGAGGCGCGAGGGCAGGGGTGGGGGGCTGGGCAGGGGCGCGGCGGGGACGGCCGAGCTATACCCGGGTGGTGGAGTGCCCGTGGGGCAAATTTGTACTGTTCTGCCCTCCGCTGAAGGTGTTGAAGGTGTGCAAGGGTTGCATGCCCGTCAGTGTGCTGGGGATCATGGTGATGGTGTTGGGGGTCATGAGCGGGATGTCGTCCGGCGAGCGGCGCAGGGTGAGCGTGTAGTCCGGCGGGCAGGTGAGCCTCAGCGTGTCGTGCGCCTGCAGCGACTCGCACTCGTGGTCGTGCTCCAGCTGCTTCATCTGCAGCGACATGATCTCCTCGTTCTGGATGTGCGCGATGTCGTTGGTGGTGTTGCGCTGGGGGCTGGGGCGCCGGTGCGTCTCGTGGCGCCTCTTGTCCTTCTTGTAGTAGAGCGCGGCGAACGCCAAGATGTTGAGGAACAGCAGGGAGGCGCCCACGGCGATGGTGACGCTCAGCTCGGTGGAGTAGTCCCGCTTGGTTTCGATGAGGACCGTGGTGTCCTCGGGCCCCGTTTTGTGCGGGTCCTTGGAGTGCTTGGGGTGGTTGGCGGGCGTGATGGCCGGGCGCTTGGTGGTGGGCCAGATCTTGGCGGGAGAGCGCCGCGTCCCGTAGGGGAAGGACGTCATGTCGGGCGGGGGCACCTTGGTGGTGGTGGACACGTACTGGAAGATCTCGTTCAGGTTGTGCAAGTGAGGCACGAGCTCCAGCCAGAAGGCCACCTTGGTGGCGCGGTAGTGGTCCCGCACGCGCGGCTTGAGCCCGATGTGCAGGTACAGCTGGTCTTTCGGGTTGTACTTGGACCAGGCGACCTCCTCGAAGCGGTTGGGTTTGGTGTGGATGAACTTGGTGTCCTGAGGCACGGGCTGATTGGGGTCCCTGGGGGAAGGCAAAACAGAGAGGAGGTCATGAGGTCATGGTCTCCCACTGGGCACAAGGAAGTCTGATCACGCGAACACGGGAAATCACCATCGATTCACTGCAGACGTGTATCGGGTGCACAAAATCTGTAACCACACACGCATTCTGCGTGACTCTAAGGACGGCTACTGTTGTGTCTGTGCCTTACAATTCCCATGCTGATCCTATTTTTTTTTTGTTTTATTTTTCCACTTACTTTGTTCTTTAGATACCTCGCATCAGTGAAATTATACGGTATTGGTCTGTGTGTGCCGGACTGATTCACTCAGCCCAACACACGCTAGATCTGTCCATGCTGTGGAACATGGAAAGATTCCATTGTTTACGGCTGAGTAATATTCCCGAGTGTGTGTGTGAGTGTGAGTTTACATATATCACATTCTACACGTAAGTGAGATCATAGGGTATTTGCCTTTGTCCGAATTATCGCCTTCAGCACAATACCCTCTAGATCCATCCATGTCGTCGCCAATGGTGAGATTTCACTCTGTATGGCCGACCAGTATTCCCTTGTAAAAATGTACCTATATCGTCTTTACCCAACTGTATTTTAAAAATAATTCCTGAAGGGAGCATCATGGCATTTGCGTAACACTTTGACTCTGTTCGAAGCACATCACACGAGCTCCAACAAAACCATGTGCAGGTGCATTTTTGCGACGTTCCCTGCCCAGGCAGGCTCCCCGTGCCAGCAGCCAGGCAGGCCAGAAGGTCCCGCTGGAAGACACGCGGTCAGCAGACGTTCCGAGGCATCGGGGAGGACGCGTGAGGTAGGCTTGGCCAGCAAACGCCACGTCTGCCAAAAGAAGGACTTCAGCCCACCCCCCATCCGAGGCTGTCAAAACCGCCCCCAAACTGTCGAGGTTTTAACTCCTGGGACATCGGAAGCAAGGATCCCTCATCTGCAGAGAACCCTGCGTCTGCAAGTAAGAGATGAAGGTGAAGTAGTCACTCCGACATTGTCGCCATAGGGTGCCAGCTCGATAACTGTGATTATCCTTTTCTGCCAATCCATACATTAGAACACCTAACACGTGTGCAATTCACACTGCACCTAAACACACAGGGCCCAGCAGAAAGAATGCCTCTTCGTTTACTCTAAAATCATAAGCGTGCCATTCTGTAGCAACAGCAGCACACTCGAACACTCCCTAGGGCGTTCCAGGTGAAATGTTCCAATTACAATCACCCACGAGGACACCCACTTTGTGGCCCTACCAAGCACACTCAGGCAGGTCTTCCTTCTGCCAGGCCCGAACTTACACCGACCAGGTGTAAGTTAGAATACCTACAAGTTTCCTTAGACAGGGCTACAAAGTAGTACAGATACACAGTATGGGGGGGTACTATATACTTTTATAGCACATGCTATGTAGGAGTCTGTATACAGCATGTGGTGTACTTTGTATAGCACATGGTTAAAATACTACGTATTACAGTATATACTGTATATTATCTGGGGTATATATGTAGTAATGCATACTGTGCATCACAGTTTATATGGCTTACATATGCAGATATATGATGTATGGATAGGATTACGTACGCACAGGACGAAGAGCAGTTTTACCTCATAGCTGAAGGCAGGCAAAAGGCAGCGCTTTTATTTTACTAATGGAACCAAAAAGAGAAAATTACAGGGCCTAATGGCATGCGCCTTTGCACCTATGTCTTCATTCGTAAACAACGCATTTTAAAACAAACGCTGCGTTTCTTATTTTTAAAAGTGTTGTGTGGTCGAGGAAGTGCTGGATTCAAGAGAGCACCGTATGTTTCTCTGCTGGAGTTTTCTGGAGTAACGTTCGGAAAATTGTCTGTGTTTAACGGGAATCTGCCACACAGCCATTTCTCGGTGATTTTCACCGCCAGAAGGCCCTGCAAGGTCGTGGGGATCTCTGCAAACTCTCCGCTCATCCGGTTGCAGTGCATTTGGTTTCTTTTTTATTTTTATGCTTTTAAAGATTTTATTTATTTTATCTTTAGAGGGGAAGGGAAGGAGAGAGGGAGAGAAATATCAATGTGCGGTTGCCTCTCATGCATCCCCTGCCGGGAACTGGCCTGCAACCCAGGCATGTGCCCTGACTGGGAATCGAACCACCATCCTTTGGTTCGCAGGCCCGCGCTCAATCCACTGAGCCACACCAGCCAGGGCTTGCATTTGGTTTCTTAGCTGTGCAGCCGCCCATTAACGAGACATCTTGTGGGGAAAAGTGTTCTGTCTATGTTGGGTATCGGGCCGTTTCCTGATGGGATTTAGGGCGCATTGGAAAACCAAAGAAACGCATTTATTTTGCTGTCCAAGAACAGAGCCCCGGACTTGGGGAGACCAGAAAGGTAACCTTGACCCTGATGTAATCTGCTAAACTTCTGGGATGCACAGTTGGAAACCTAGACCGAACTAAATCCACAGAGCTTCGCAAAGCCGACTCCACCCTGTCGGACGCCCCGCTCGCTCACTGGAGGTCTCTCCATGGGACCCCCGAGTCGGGTTTCTGGATTTTCCTGCAGCAGTTCACGTGTTTTGACTCCCAGCTGTAAAATTAAAGATGATAACGGTGAACGATGGAAACCGGAAGAGCCTCCCTCTGCAGCTTCCTGCAGACGCCCCAGCCCCGAACAGGAGGGTTTCCAAGGGTGCTGGTTTGCAGCAGATGTCATCCTGGCGCTGAACGCGGAGTTAGTTACACGTGTTGCGAAGGTTTTGTGGGTCACTTTATGGACCAGAGATAGGTCACAGGCATTCTTTAAAGACGGCAGTGAATCCCGATACGGTGTTCCTGCAGGCACGGCTCTCCTTCGACCTAAAACTGAGTGGCTGCTGACTATTTGTCACCAGGCCGCTGGGGCAAACAGCAAGGACACAGCAAGCGTTTATGTGTTCAGGGACTGCTATGGAATACGGACAGGTGTTCACTCTTGGGCACGAAGTACTGTTTGGCCATGAAGGTCACTTGTAATGTCAGACTCCTGCTGCCGGGCTATTGCCCTGAACGGCCTCTTTCCTGCTCGCTGGAAAGACTCGCTAAAAGTGGAATATAAAGTTCATGTTAGGCTTCTGGTGAATTCCGAAGGACAGAGGCACCTGAGGCAAAGTGAGGATCGAAGGCATGGTACCGGACCCAGCCTGAACTCTGGAGAACAAGGTGAAAATATTGAAACCCGTGTTGCTTTTATTATAGATCTTATCTTACAGAACAAATTTGGCGGGTGAGTCACGACAAAGTCATGCGGCTATCTGAGTGCCAAGAGCAGCGGGAGTCTTCAAGGTACAATGCAAACTTTGATTGGGTAAACTCCTCCTCACACGCCCTGGCTGGTGTGGCTCAGTGGACTGAGCGCTGGCCTGGGAACCAAAGGGTCGCTGGTTCAATTCCCACTCAGGCCCCATGCCTGGGTTGCGGGCCAGGTCCCCAGTGGGGTGGTGTGTGAGAGGCAACTGCGGATTGATGTTTCTCTCCCTGTTTTCCCCTCTGTCTAAAGACAAATACATAAAATCTTTAAAAAAAAATAAAATTAAAGTCCTCTTCACAGCCATTGTTTTCTAGGGAGGTCTTTATTTTTGCTTTCTATCCACCTCTCTGCACACAGAACTTGGGCTGAATCAGCCCTTCATCAATGAGCATGTGAGTTGTATGGACCGGGGAGGACCCACACCTTCCCTTCTGTTGCCAAAGAGATTTGATAGCACACAGAGGCGTATTCTTTACTATCATGGCCGGTGTCGGAATTGGCTTTCATTTCTCCTTGACATCTTTTCTCATTGATCAGATCTCTGCACGTCAGCCCTCTTTCTGTGCCGGCCGCGGCCCCTGAATGTTCTGCCTGTGGAGGTCATGTCCCTCCCTGTTTGGGTTTAGTTGTCACGTGGGTCATTGAAACAGCCTCCTGGGTGGAAATAAATCCTCCCCTGTCTCCCCCCGCTCCCTTCCTCACCTCTCTGCCTCCCCTCCACACAACGTCATTCCTCCTGTGCTCAACAAAAGAACGGAACAACGCGTGAAGCTGGTCTGCTGAATGGACCTCCATCGACATCGTGATGGAAGGAGGGAGCCGTCAGCTTCAGGGTGCCCACAACGCACCAGCAGCTGCCACCCCCCCCTTGAACAATTGGGGATGCAGGGTGCCGTGCATGAGGTGGGAAAGCACAGGAGTTCCAGGACACATGACAGTGGCCATGAATGCGCGTTCGGCAGCCGTGTGCTGCTTTCTCCACACGCGTTGTCCGGGATGCGAGTCGAGCCGTTCCTGTCATCAAACACTCCTGTCTCCCTCCTGCTTATAAGGAGCGGTGGCTGGCTGTCACCCACGTTCCAGGCTGCTCTCTGCATCCTTCCTTGCACTGCGAATCTGGAGGTGAGAGCGAAGCCTGTCATCTCGGATCGTGAGCCCAGACCTGGTTTCATCTGCACCATTCCGTACCTGGCGTGCTTTGGGCTCATTCTCCTTACCTGGATGGTTGAAGCAGGTCCCGTGGGGACGAGGAAATTCTCTGCGCAGGGCTGCTGAGACCAAAACTCTGATTAAACTCCATAACTAACGAGCAACGACCTCTGAAGCCTTGGTCACCTGCTCACAAATACCTCAATCGCTAGACTACGCCCATCAGCTCCGTCCCGTTTTCTTGTGGGACCAGCAGCCTGTGAAATACTGCTCGCCGCTTACTTACATCCGAAGAGGCGTTTCTGCTTTGCACACTAAACGGAGTTCTGAGTGTTCCCTTGAAGGAGGCTCCGAGTCCCATCAACCGTCTCCACAAATTAATTACACATGAAAACCCCGCGGCATGAAAGCGTCTGAAGCATCATTTGAGCTCCGCTCCTCATGGACCTCAGAAGCGCCATGAGCTCACGCTTGGACAGCCTCCGGATGCTTCCGACGGGCTTCCGGGGCTGTCATCTCTATCCCGTTACCCCGGGGAGACCCCTACACCTCGGGCTCAGGGGGCAGCTGGTCTACAAGATGAAGGCTTCCTTCTCTCCCGTCTGTTCCTGATACTTTGTCACCGTTAAGAAAGTCAGAAACGTCATAACCAGGTAGCAAGCATCGTCCCTGGAGTATGTTTGGGCTGTGATTAACCCCAGGCGATCTCCTAGGCCCGTGCCCTGCCTGTGCCCCCAGTGAGGGATGTGCACCCCCCACTGCCAAGCCAAGGGGCTGTAGGAAGTACAGTTACGACATTAAAAAGCATTCGATGGCACAGCAAGGTGGCATTGTCCATCCTGGCTCAGTGGTTGCTGGAGGCAGCTACTTGGTGGGAACCTACCACTTATTACTCCCTTTCTCTTTTATTCATTTTTAAAAGAATTTATTTATTTTCAAGGAGGAGAAGGGAGGGAGAAAGAGGGGGACAGAAACATCATTGTGTGGTTGCCTCTTGTGCGCCCCCTACTGGGGACCTGGCCCACAACCCAGGCATGTGCCCTGACTGGGAATTGAACCTGCGACCCTTTGGTTTGCAGGCTGGCACTCAGTCCACTGAGCCACACCAGCCAGGGTTCTTCTTTCCATTTTTAAACAAAGAGAAAGCCTCCGCCCCGGGGCCTTTGGGCGTCTTCTGTCATGTCAAACAAGGTAGCTTTGGGTAATTCCTTTCAACAGCCCCAGGAATCTAAGGCACCATTGTTACGGACACAAATGAATGGACTTGACTTCAATCCTGTCCTTGTGGAAGAAAAGGCCGTTTCAGGACCAGCCACCATTGTTCCCATATCTCTGCATCTCCTCCCTTCCCTGCTGCCCTCCTGACAGCTTTTCTTACTCCAGAGATTTAAAATCCGACCGTTGCAGGTGGGCACCCAGGCAACAAACACGCTTCCCACTGGGTGGATGCGTCCTGCTTGGGCGAAGACTGCAAAGCATTCGAAAGCCCCTTCCCGCCACGTGTACTTGGAGTCTGTAAAGAATGGCGGCTTGCAAAGCCCTAAGCATCGGAGACCCTCCCAATCCCCGATAATCCCCCCTCTCTCGAGCTGCGTGGGGTGGGGGCCAGCCGGGCAGCCCTGTGGGAAGCTAACCTGGCCATGTGGCCCGTCACGGGGAGACTCACCCCCCGCTCGGAGCCGCGAGCGTCTTCATTTTCAATTCAGCACGAGAGGCTCAAGGTTAATGACAGGAGCACAGGCGGGCAGGACAGAACGATTCGTCATTAATTTCCACAATTAGGTTACGGGGCGAGAGAAAAATGAAGGTGCCGGGTATGCGTGGCTACTTATTGTTCGCTGAGAATCTGCTCAGGACAATATTGGTGGAGGCTGTGGAATTGGTGGAGGCTCTTACACATTTTCCATGCATTTAGCCAAGGAGCTTTTTAAAAAGATACACATAAGTAGATACCTATATATATATATATGCACACATATATGCAATGTACATTCACTTATGAAATCAATATGCACAAATATTTATATATACTCCTAGATCTATAAAGCGCATTTCATAACTATACAGCGTTAGAAAGACAGCCCTCTGAGTTCTGTACCACCACCACAAGGCAAATATTGCCAGAAAGTGAGGGACTCAAATTGTTTGCTTTTCGCAGGGCACATACGAGTTATGCTGGCATTACACTGTAGTCCAGTGATTTTGAACCTTTTTCTTAATCTGCGTGGTTTTTTTTTTTTTTTGGTCTTTTTTAAAAGATTGTATTTCTTTTTAAAGATTTTATTTATTTATTTTTTAGACAGACGAGAAGGGAAGGAGGAAGAAAAGGAGAGAAGCGTCAGTGTGTGGTTGCCTCTCGCGCGCCCCCTACTGGGGACCTGGCCCACAACCCAGGCACACGCCCCGACTGGGACTCAAACCTGCGACCCTTTGGTTCCCAGGTTGGTGCTCAGTCCCCTGAGCCGCACCAGCTGGGCAAACCTTTTTCATGGCACACCTACACTCATTACTAAAATTCTGTGGCACACCCAAGAATACATTTTTTGCTGATCTGACTAAAAAATAGGTATAATTTTGATTCATTCACACCAGATGGCTATTGTGTTTTTTTTTTATTCGACCATCTAAGGGAAAAGAGGTCCGTGCCCTGGACTAAATCGTCAGGTTTTGCATGTGTTAAAAATTGTGGGGTGCACTGCTTGACCATGAGTGCTATAATGTATGGGGTGTGCTATAATGTATGGGGTGTGCTATAATATATGGGGTGTGCAATAATAGCATTACGTTTGAAAAACAATGCCTATACATTCACGAAAACTGCGTTATTGCTTAAACGATTGTGGCCATCATCTGATTACTTCAGTACATCACCATCTTTTGGCGGTGGAGGGTCTTAACCTTATGTTTGTAGAATAAATGAATAAAGCAACATTGAACAATAAAGCCAACCGTGATAAAGGGAGCTGTGTGTGTGTGTGTGTGTGTGTGTACACACATTCGAATACATAGTATCTCTCTATAGTCATTAGGAGATCTATTTCGTTTCCGTGGTGACATGATTAGGATATTAAACATGTGCCTCACATTTTTGGATAACCCTGCTATTTAGCAAACGAGATGAGGTCTTATTTATAGTTGAAGCTTTAGAGTCGGCTCTCAGTAAAACTGCCAAATAGGGCTATGTCCAGCCGTGGCAGGGAGGGAGCAGAATTTTCCAGGCCCAGCTAGCACTGTGATAAAAAGCTGGCTGGCCCTGGCCGGATGGCACCGTTGGCTGGAGCATCATCCTATGACACATTCAAAGGTTGCAGGTTCCATTCCCCGGCGGGGCACATACGGGAGGCCACCCATCCAGGTTTCTCTCATTCATTCTCTCTCCCTTGCCCTCTCTCTAAAATCAGGAAACAAATGCTCAGGTGAGGATTCAGCCAATGAGTCTTGAGAGAAATAATTTAG
Organism: Anoura caudifer; assembly: GCA_004027475.1. Lineage (NCBI taxonomy): Eukaryota > Metazoa > Chordata > Mammalia > Chiroptera > Phyllostomidae > Anoura > Anoura caudifer. The sequence continues at coordinate 23,778 of PVKU01005709.1, read as the reverse complement.
GGGTGAAGAACAAACATGGTGAAGCTGGGGAACAGTGAGCACTGGGTGAGCACCTGCCAGCCGCGGCATGACAGCCGTGCAAACACCTGTACGGAGGGAGCAGACACCCGGGAGCAGGGGACCAACGAGGCGGGGAGAACCTACCCGGTTTTGGCGAAGTTCGTCCAATAGGTCATGACCACCGCGCTGAGCATCACGTCGTTCTTGGAGAAGTTGCAGCTGAAGAGCTCCGTAGGGCCGATCATGGGAATGCCGAAGACGTAGGGCACCTCGTCGCCGTGGGCCGAGTCCGCCCAGCTGGGCTTCATCTCGCTCTGGCAGTGGTGGTAGAAGGCATAGAAGTACGTGGGGGACCCGTACTGGGCGTGCAGATCCGCCGTGGCCACCGCGGGGGCCACCCACTGGTGGTCCGTGAAGAGGGCCACCAGGGTTTTGCGGCGCGTCTCTGGGTTCTCCTTGTCCGCCCAGTCCGTGTACATGAACTTGATGGTCTCCCGCAAGGTGTCCTTGCCCTCGGGGTAGCCGTACAGGTTGTCCACGAAGTTGGACACGGAGAAGTCGAAGTCGTTGGGCGTCACGCCGTCTTCGTTGTCCACGATGCCGTCCACGAACTTGAGGCCCTCGCCCTGGTTGACGCCGAGCATGATGTCGTAGTTGAGGAACTCGCCCTGCTCCATCAGGATCTGCGGGTCGTCGGGGATGACGTCCCCGTCGATCACGGGGCCGAAGGAGATGTGGTACGTGGCGGGGGTGATGGTCTGCTGGATGAGCTCCTTGTAGTTCTTGTTCCGAAGGCACTCCACCATGTCCATTGTGTCCAGCATGTTGCAGCCGACCTTGTCTGCCAAGATCCGGGTGTACTTGGCCGGTTGGTAGTTCACGGCCCAGCTGGACAGCGCGGTGCCGCTCTGGATGATAGCTTTCTGGAACAGGCCTGCAGGTGCGAAATCGGGGGCATGCAAATGAAAATCCGGCAGACAGAAGAGCGGCTTGTACCGAGCAAAGAACGCTCCGATTGAGTCCCGGGCCTGGGAAGGTCTGGGCTGGCGGCATGCAGCTCGGGCGGAATCTCTTTCACGCAAGTGCGCTTGCTCTCCCCACGCGCCCGCCCGCCCCCCCCCACCCCGCCCGCCGCCTCCCTGCTGCCCTGCTGGGTGTCGCTTGTATGGGATGCTCTTACACACATACACACGCACCGCAAATGGTGCTGCAGAAAATAAAACCACATTTACACTTTACCTACAATGGCAAAAATAGGCATTGCCTTTCCCCCAGTACATCCTGCTATTGTAGGTGTTGTCATCCCGAATGATGTATCAACAAAGCCTGTCTCACTGACGATCGTCCCTGGTCCCTAAAAGTGCGCTTTGGGCCGGGAGGAAGGTCACCCTGGCGACTCTGTCTCGTGGGGAAAACCAGGTACGGCTTCAGCGCGGGAAAAACAAATCAACGGAATCCAGTCCCAGGGGATGGATACATCCAGAGATGCAGTCCCGCCCACCTCCTCAACCTATCAGGGGCGTTAAAATGTTACAATTCCTTTCATGGAGTTAACCGCTGCTAAAGAAAGCTTCCCTGGAACACCCAACGGAAATGGAAATTTAAAAAAAAAAAAAAAAAAAAAAGGTTGTTCATTTCAAAACAGCACCCATTTTCAGCCCAGACCTTCCTTCGTATCATGTATGGCGCCCTGTTTCAAAAAGATCTGTTTGGTGAGGAACTTGGAGAACCTTGGGCAGTTTGAGGAGTAGAATGTGGACTGCCCAACCGCGAGACACGACCTTGAGACCTGGCCTGGCGGTGGCTTTGCCTGATGCACCATCAGTCATTTTGGGGCCAAAGTGCCCGTGTTTATCATTGCCAGAAGCAAGCAAGTACTGACTCGTGTGTTGGATTCCAAAGCCTGGTGCTCGAAAACGCTTCAAAGAAATGATGTCAATATTTGATCTGTGAGGACGTTTCTGGGTTCAATCAGAATTAGAAAAATACTAGTAGAAGTTACTTTTTTTAAATTCTTGTCTCACCACGATTGGCCATGTGTGAGGAAGAGGTAGGGATGTACCCATCTGTTAGGGAAGTAATAAAATCCCTGAAAAGTAAGAAAAATTGAATAAAGAAAAAATATCGCCTACAATTCATACTGTAACATGCAAGTTACCTTAACATGTTACTATCATTCTTTTTGGCTATTTTTCCTCTTTAGTCTGCTTTGCTGAACTGTATCCATTGTATTCATATTTTTTACATAGCATTTCTTACGCTATTGTATAACTTCAGCAAAACTATTAAAACTAATCAGTGTTCCTTTGAGTAAATACTTAAGTTCCTTATAACTGTCCTCTCTTTCTTTAATCTTTTACCTGTGTTCATCGTTCTTTGCTCTGATAATTCCACAGTAAATGTGTTTGTAAACGCACCTTCGATGTGTACGCTGATGTCGATAGAATATACCCCTGGAAGTGGAATTCCCAAGGCCAGCCCTTTGGGTGTTTGCGTCGTTCTTGATTCTCTCTCTGGGTTGTTTTTGGAAGGGCACTTTGCCCAAACAAGCCACGCAAGGCACTACTGCCCAGCCTAAATATTTCTGTCTGCCAACGTAAGCAGTTAGCCCCTTTCCTCCCATTAGTTTTGGCTGACATGGGTTTGGTTCCTATGAAATTCGGTTCCGACAAGTTTCTCCGTCCCAAAGTGAGGGCGAGGAAAGAATCTGGGGATTCATCTGATGGGTTAACACAAATACCATTGTTTAACGCCACGTCTGCTTATCCACGAGGGAACGGAGCATCAAGACATCCCAAGTTGAGGACTAAAAAGCTACGATCTGTTTTATTTTGCTAATGAGGACCCCAAGGGGCAGAATCACTCAGCGACTCGTCTTGGAGCGCACAGGGAGCGAGGGCAGAGGGGACACCCTGAGACGGCACCCTGGCACCTTCCCTGGGCCGCGTGTTTGCCACGGTCCTTTACAGGAAGATACCGTGCACCTGTTTACAGTAAAAATAATTCCTTTCAAGTTGTAAGTGCTTTTGATGTCAACGGTTCAAAGGGGTACGGTGAACATTGCGTCCATTCCCCGTTGATCTCTCGCTTTAAGTCAAAGTTAAATGTTTATTTTTTTCCAACTACAGTTGGCATTCAAAGCTGTATTAGTTTCCAGTGTACCCCATAGAAGGTAGACACTTACACAACTTACGAAGCGACTCCCTCAGTAAGTCCTGCACCCACCTGGCCCCATCCACAGGGACGACGGTATGAATGACTAAGGCTGTCGATGTTGGTGCCTGCCTTCCACCTCCAAACTGCTTACACCCTCTCTCACCAACGGACAACAGGGAAGGACCCTGAGTAAGCTTGGGTCTGAAGAGTGACCTGTGTTCAACGACCGTTGACTCTGAATGGTAGTCCGGGCAGCACAGCATAGGGGAATCGAGCCAGTGACAAAGGACAGGCCACCAGCCTCGTTCTGTGAGGAGCCGTCCCTGCGAGGGCGACACACCCACCTCCGGTACCTACGTCCCTTTTCTGTTTCCCGTTGCCTCCGCCGGGCTGACGTTAGAAGCGAACGTTTAAAGTTGAGGGAATAAGGGCGAAAAGGGAGGAGCAAAGGGTTGGCCTTGCGGAAGAGGCCATTCGGCTCCAGTGATTGTACCCACAGATAGTGGTTGAACCTTTCAGTAAGAAACAAGGTGTTATTAGGAAACTACCGTGTTTTGCTGTGTGTAATCCATACGTTTTGCCCAAGTTGTTTAGGGGGAAATAAGGATGCGCATTACACGTGGGCATAATAATCCCGTGTACAATGCGCCCCAAAACGTAGGTGTGAATTATACACCGGGAAATACAGTGGTTAAGCATACTGTATTGCGTAATTGAAAGTTGCTAAGGCAATACACCTTGAAGACGTTTTGTAACAATGCGAAGGGATGGATGGGAGTCAGACTTACCACAATCACTTCACAACACGTACAAATATGGTATCGTCAGGTTGTACCCCTGAAACCCGTCTAATATTCCATGTCAATTCTGTCTCCCTTTTTAAAAAGGCAAAGGGTGCTGAGTCCGAAGGAAGAGAGTAGAGATGCATGTCATTTTGGGGACGGGGGTTCAGCTGGGGGGGTCAGCCGTCCGCCCTGGGGAAAAGCGTCATGGATTACCTTCCGAGTAGTGGGACAAGGTCAGCAGGCTGACACAGGAGGCTCCCGCCCCCGAGCCGAAGATGGTCACGCGCTTGGGGTCGCCGCCAAAGGCCCCGACGTTCTCCTCGATCCACCGCAGGGCCTGGATCTGGTCCAGCAGCCCGTAGTTGCCTTTGGCCGCCTGGTCACCGGTGCTTAAAAACCCTGCAAGAGAAGACACCGAATTTTGATTGGTCAGTGGCCGCCAGCACATCCCCATCCATGCTGATGGAGATGCTGATGGAAAAGCCCGTGGTTCACCTGGCCCTCTCTTTCCTCCCCGTGAGAAGCAACACTTGTTCATGGCAGAGAGGTTTCGAGGTTGTAACTGTCGCGACACTACTGTGGGTGAGTGTGTATGGAGCTAATGCATGAGGCAAAATTAGTCTAAAACTTTTGTCACACGTAACAGCAGCGGGGACTACACATTTCACTGGATTCAAGTGATCATTCTGCTGCGTGTGTCTGTTCTCTTCACAAGATGAAAAAGACTCCTAAAACTAGGTTTTCCAGGGGAAAATATCTGTGTGTGTGTAGGAGAGCGGGGGTTGGTGTGTTTGTCTCTCATTGTCAGGCTGTGCGTGTGCACAACAGCACCGAACAACAGCTTCTCATTACAGTTTTATTAATATTTTAACGTAATACCGTTTTCCTGTTCAGCTTCCAAAGTAAACTATAGACCTAATGAGACCCCACACTTGAACAGCTTACTGAGCACCTCTGGTTTTCCATGTGGAGAAAACTCTCACAGTTACACACGCACACACATAATTATTTTTTTAAAGATTTTATTTATTTATGTTTAGAGAGAGGAAGGGAGGGAGAAAAAAGGGGAGAGACACATCAATGTGCGGTTATGTCTTATGCGCCCCCTACTGGGGACCTGGCCCACAACCCAGGCATGTGCCCTGACTGGGAATCGAACCTATGACCCTTTGCTTCGCAGGCCGGAACTCAATCCGCTGAGCCACACCAGCCAGGGCGGGGATCGGGTTTTTGCATTCAAATGACACTAGTCGAACCCCAAATCTCTTGGCCCTAGAAGGAGACACCGGATGACCCCTGCAAGGTCGTGCGTTTCTGACACGTCCCCTAGTTCTGGCATCTCATGCCCTCACAGGGACCTGCGTGAGCGGAGAACATGCGGGTGGACCAACCCTCCCTTATGGAATTAGCAATCACTAATTACTTTTTCTTGCCAACGAATGTTGTGCAGCTCCGGCATTCACCCCTAAGCCCTTTTTTCCCCCCTCTTTTTTCCACAGTTTCTCACGAAATGAGCCGTGCTCTGCTCAGGAGGGAGGAAGGCCTCTTGCACACCATTTGATGAATAAAACAGCTTGTAATGGCAGTGTGGGCGCTGGGTACTCACTAACACAGGCCTCTCTCTCCCCATTAAGGAGAGAGGTGATGAATGCGCCAAGGCTCCAGGAATTTTCTGCAGAACTAGTCTGTCTCCAGCAGACCTCCCCCCGCCCCCCACCTGCCTCGCTGCCTCTCCGAATTCTTTGCAGAAATGACCTACTTTGGTTATTTTGTGTCTGCGAAGCCATAGGAGAATGTGCAACAGGCGGCGATCCCTGCTGTTCATTAACTCGGGGCCCCGCCCTTCTCCCCGGCAGAACGGGACCGCACTGGCCCGTGAAACCGCTGGTTAATGAATGTCCCGCGCCCCCGGGGAAGTCCTCCTTCTTCCCAGAGCATCCGATTGAAAGGCTGGAGCCAGCTTTACGGGGTTGAACTGTTTCCAAAATTCCTAAGGGAAACAGCCCTCCGAGAGCAAGCGTCTGAAGTTCAGCAAACAAAGAGGTTTTTTTTTTTTTTTTTTTAAAGGGAAAAAAAAAAGCCGGTGTTTCCATAGTTTCTGCTTCGGAATTTTTATTTACTTCCATGCCCAGGCCTTCTTTTCCCCCCTTTTGTTTTATAGTTTCACCAACTCGCCAGGCAGAATTCCACTTTTGTGTTCTCCACGATGCCGCATTCCTGTCTTGTCCGGATTGTCCGCATAGGGTGCTTGATGTGATCCAGAAATACGAGGTGTGTGGGTCTACCAGCGTGACAGGCTGCGAACAGCCCTGGGACCACAGCCGATGGGTCTGGAAACGGCGGCACACGCTAGCCGAGATGATGGGCGTGCGGGTGCGTGTCTGTAAGCCAGGCCCCGGCCGAGCCCGGGAGTCTCCATCTACGCCTGGGTGAATCCGTAAGCTAGCGGCCCCTCTCTCCCTCTGTGACGGGCAGGCTCAGCATTTCAGCCAACACAACATTTACGGGTTTGAGACGTTTCTGACTCTGCCACGAAGCTTGTCAATGCGGTCACCCTTCCGTCCCAACCACTGAGCGTGGACAGAGAGAGACAACCAAGACCGTGTGAGTTCACACATGTCAGGGACCACCAGTTGGGCGCCGAGTTTCATACCAAGCAGGAACAACAACAATAATAAAAAAAGCATAGACGCACTAGAGAAATGAGGAGGGGTTGTGTGGTTATTCTAAAGGGTGATTCACGGGAAAAAATGCCCGAAAAACACACGTCTTATTTCCTCGCTACGTGAAAGCAATGAGTGAGGTGTGCAAATGAGCCCGGAACGGGATCCCAACACTAACGAGAGAACAGAATGCCTCAGGGGTTGTGGTAGGTCGTCATAACCCAAAGTGTCCTTCTTTCCTTTTTTTGTTCGATGGCACCATTGGGTTCAGGTCACGTGGCTTCCCGCGGGCTGGAAGTCAGCAGAGGAAACCCAGTGGGGTCAGATGTGCTCACTGTTCATGTGTGATAGGGCACTAAACCCGCAATCCGTCTCCTCGTGGGAGGTGAACTCGTCACTCGTCACGCACTGTAGGCACGTTTTTCACGACAGTTAACCAGAACATGTTTACGTGAAATACAAGCTCAGTAACCTTCACACGTGTACTGTGCATTCACCTGAAATTGATGGAGTTAATCTAGAGTCCCAAGTGTATTTCCACGTTCTCTCTGTGTTGGTGCGTGTATGCTCTCGATGAAAGATGTTTTTCCTTTGGTATCTGCACAGTGAGAACTTGCGACGTATGGAAACTCACTAGCCTTTTTACATCAGAATCCCTCCCTTCCCTATACTTACACACATGCCTCTGTGTGGGTGTGCATACAGACACATAGATGTTTCATTCAAATGTGTAAAAGCAAAAAGAAAACATGTTTAAATAGAACTCTTCACTGAAAACAGAATTAACTTTGGGTCACATAAATGAGCCCCCCCCCGATTAAATCTATGTGTTGGGACCAGGGCACATAAAACAATGAGAATCAGTCAAATACATGCGTATTGAGATTGTTTGGTGTTTATAAAAACCATTCACTGGGCTCTTTTATCACAGGTGAATCTTCAAATTTTCAGAAAGATTTTCTTTAGCTATTTTAGACATAGGGCAAGGGAGGGAAGAAGGGGGGAAGAGAAACATCAATGTGTGGTTGCCTCTCACACATTCCCTTCCTGGGGACCTGGCCCACAAGACAGGCATGTCCCCTGACTGGGAATCGAACCAGCGACCCTTTGGTGCTCAGGCCAGCGCTGAATCCACTGAGCCACGCCAGCCAGGGCAGAATCTTCCATTTTCATTGGAATCATTTATAAATTAACTTACAGGGAAGATGGCATGGAAAAGAGGGAAAGGTGAATATTCAAATTCTATAGAACTGATAGGTAAAGTTGACTGAAGTTCACTATTTTTATTTTACCTAAAAATGACATGAGCAGTAACTTACCACCGTTGCATTAGGTTTAATTATCCTCTCAATATTGCACAGGGTCAAATTCTATTTCTAATGTCAGTCAAATAAATGTAAGGCAATTATGAAGATTCCTTTATCGTCAGTTTCCAAACTTAGCGTTTACTAAATGATCAATGAGATTTATAAAGTGTGTTCTAGCCCCACACAACTACTTAGAATGAGGCTACACTACTGTTTTTGAGTTCTTTATTGTTTGTTTGTTTGTTTGTTTGTTTACTCTTGAGAATTCCTTATAAGTATTACTTATTCATGACGCTGGGAATGAATCAAACAGCCTCCTCTGTATTCGCCAAAACGGGAATTTCTCTGCTGCAGGTCTGGAGCAGAGAAAGCTTCAGTGTGCAACGGTCTTGCCGCTAATAAAAATATTCTCGTTCTTCCAAGGCTCAGGTATGAATTGTTTGCTTAAGAATGACAAGGTAGCGCATGGAGAAAAATCAGTTCTTGTAAAACAGGGAGTTCTTTCTTTGGAATATCAACTCAGAAAACTAAAGTCTACTACGTCCTAGGAGCAGAATGCAGAATCATAAACGCAGGTTTGCTTGGTAAACAGCACACATCAAAACGGGGACATGACTGGCAAACCATTTCAGAGGGATGAAAATAGAAAAAAAATGGCCATTCCGGCACCAAATCGCCTTGGAGCCGATGGGGATTGTTTCTAATGCTAAACCTCGTCGGCACGCATTTTCCCAGACGCGTGGATGACTCCCGCTCAGTGAGCTGCCGGGTCGTTTGGTTTTATTTCTTAAACAGCCCACACCTCACCGTGAGAGGAGCTTCAACTCACCTCTCCCAACCCAGTTCTAAAGCAGCCCTCGAACCAGGCTGTTTACCGACGCAGAAAATTGACAAAACCATTAAACCCAAGCAAAGGAAAGCTTGAAACCCTTTGACCCCGAAGTTCTATTTCTGTGCTAGCTTTCTCTTAGGAAAAAAAATCTTTATTTCGATGTACGTAAATGGCCATCCACAGACCTACAGGCTTCAGGGATAATAATTTTGCAAACAAGGGTGACAGCCATTTCTGTGCCCCAAAATCGGAGATTCGTTGCCTAATTCTGTCGGCTGAACCCATGTACGGGGAACTCTTCGTCTGGGTAAAGTGGTAAAATAATACGTGTGGACAGAGACACACGTCTCAGGTCTCTCCGGAGAAAACTGTGACGTGTGGCATACTATGTTTTATGATTCCATTTTTATTAATATAAAAAATGGGTGTCTGAAAGATAAAGTCAGCCAGAAAAATCACACCGTTAATTGTGTTTACCCTGGCAATGTGGTTACAGGGGATTTTCTCAGTGAATTTTAAACCTGTGCTGACATTCTGTTGTATCATGTTGAGCAGTCACGGACACACACAACAGGCAGTGTGCCTTACGATCAAGTTCACGACTAGCAGGACTCTGGGAGCCTTTCCAGTGGCCCCAGTGTTGACATGTTTGGCCACGCCCTGCATTTAACCGCGAGCCTACAAACCCGCCACATTTACTCTTACCAGCTCCTGAAATGTGCTTCGTCTTTTCTATAACTCTTTGTCTTTTTATTATTTATTTATTTTTAATCCTCACGTGAGGATGTGTTTCTTGATTTTGGAGACAGAGGAGGGGGGGGAGAGAGAGAGAGAGAGAGAGAGAGAGAAACACTGATGTAAGAGAGAAACAATGGTTGGTTGCCTCCTGTACGTGTCCTGACCCGGGATTGAACCTACAACCTACGCATGTGCCCTGAGCGGGAATCGAACCCACAATCTTTTGGTGAACGGACAACGCTCCAACCAAGGGAGCCAGCCAGCCTGGGCTCTTTGGCTTCTTATAATTTACTTTAAGCGTGATTTGCATGCACTGTTTTATGATTTACATTGGATCTGGGTGTGCAGTACAGTGCTCTGTCATTTTTATGCTGTGCAATGGGACCTCCCCCCAATTGTGTCACTGTGCAAACTTACCACAGTATGTTGACTATATTCCCTTTCACCCACCCCCGCAAACCTCCCTTTGGTCACCATCCCCTTTGGTCTTTGTTTCCGTGAGTCTGTCTTTGTTTTGTTTTTTCAGAGAGCACATACAAGTGGAAGCATACGGTATCTGTCTTCCTCTGTCTGACTTGTATCACCGAGCATCATACCCACTTGATCCTTCTACGTTGTCACAAATGGCGATGGTTCATTCTTTTTTACATTGCATTGTTTGCAGGTACCACGGTGGACCTGTAGTATCAAAAAGCTCACAGATAATTTCTATTGGAACAGGAAACCCTTGTGCCCTGTGGGTGGGAATGCAGGCTGGGGCAGCCCCTGCGGAAAACAGTGTGGAGACTCCTCAGAAGATTAAACACAGAACTATCTCACCACCCAATCAATTCTACTGCTGGGTATTTACATGGATAACAAAAAGAGCACTAATTCAAAAAGATACGTACACCCCTATGTTCAGTGCATCCTGGTTTCCAACAGCGGAGATGCAGAAATAAGCTAGGCATCCATCGATAGATGAACGCGTAAAGATGTGCTATCTGTCTATAGACAGATGCTCTTCATCTGTTTACATGCAACGTCCTACGCTAGAATACTGTTTACAAGGTGGCCAGCTGCCTTCTGCACCTGGCCCAAACTCACCTTCCTCCTGTTGACACCAGGGAGCACCCCCTGCTCATGGAGCACAGCGCCCCCTGCAGGCCACCCCCATCACCGCCTGGTCCCACACCATGGGTACCCGTCACGGTTCTTCTCTTCTCCTCTACCTATCGATGCAAAAGACCCCTCATCTTGTCAATGTTCTCAACACATTGTTTTACATAAATTTGTCTGATAGAACGTACCACTTTATATGAACGGTGAGGATTAGGGATTAGGGTTACGATTAGGGTTACGGTTTGGACCAGTTTACGGTTAGGTGAAGACTGGGTTCGTGTTAGGTTAGGGTGAGGATTCCAGTTATGCTTAGGGTTAGATCTGCTCTTAGATCTGTCACAATTGGCTGCACTGGATTCAGGATCGGTCACCACCTACGCACATCACTTAACATGTCAAAGCCCCACTTTTGCTCATCGTGGCATCGAAAGGAGAACAGGAGGTCGGCCGCAGCCCTGTCTGGGAGGTCCATGCAATGTGGGTATACAAATCCTTGCAGCTGGGGTGCGCTCTGTGTTCATAACATCATCAGCGAGAACAGATTTCCTGGATTTCAGGAATGCGCTCCTTATTTCTGTTTCACCTCCGTCGGCGGGCTCACAGCGTGGTCCTGGGAGTGAATGGGTTCCTGGTCTACTGAGATCTGGCGTTAGGGATGTGCAGATGATGAAGGGAGCTTCTGTGCTCTCTGACCACCAATGCTGTCTGTGAACAACTTCCCAGGAAGGTGATGGATAGTGTTTGCAAATGTGCTTAAAATCTAAAGGGAAACGCAAGGCAAAGGAAAAAAACATCACAGATTCTATCCATGCTGGGGAAAGTCAGGGGAATGCTTATTCAACCAGCGGTTTATTTTACACTCACAGTGATCCAAGCAACGCAGTCGAAGCTGGGGAAAATAAATGAGGCGTCATTTGCGTGGATTTACATGTATATCTTCAAAACGTGGAGAGATTTTCTTTGCATTATAAGCTTCCATTTGATAATTGATTGAAACTGAAAGTCATAATTGTTTATGATTAGCTAGTATCATCCCCTTTCATTTCTTAAATTTTAATATATTTTAATAAAATTTTATTGATTATGCTATTACGGTTGTCTCCTATTTTGCTCTCCTTCAGTCCCCTCTGCCCTGTACCCATTCCCACCATCAGAGACATCAGTTTTTACATCAAAGTATACTTATAAAACAGACGTAAGTGACACTGTTTGTACCTACGTGGTATTCATTGCATGGTATTTACAGTGTACCCCACATGTGAGCAGAAAGGACTAAGAGAAGACTATGTAACAAATTAATGAAACGTAATTTTCATAATTCCTCCTAAATTGCACGAAATCCAAATATGCTGCTTTGTACAGATATTCCCTTCTACTCTCCACTTGAAAACAAGCATGAGGCTGGGTTCAGTTAGGTCAGTAGGTTAGAGTGTCATGCTGATACGTCCACGTTGAGGGTTCAATTCCCGGTTGGGACACATACAAGAATCAACCCATGAATGCATCAGTGGGCGGAACAACTCATCAATGTGTCTCCCTCTCTGAAATCAATACACACACCTTGTGAAAGAAATTTTTTTAAAAAAAATTTGTCAAAAATTACTTTTCAAAAGCCCTCAGAAGATCATAGAAGTGTGCGTGCAAGGGAAGTGGGTTTTGCCTGTAAATTATATATTTAAAAAGGCACAGAAGTTTACAGCCACCAGATTCAAAACCAAAGTAGAACACTGTCAACGCCTCGTAAAAATCAAGAGCAAAGGGGGACTCATTTGCGGTTCTCGGGAGGATACATGGGCCCGGCCACCGAAAAAGTTGCTGGCATTCTCGTGTACGTGTGAAACATGCATGTAAAACGTAGTCCCGGAAACTGATGCCTAGGTAAGGAAACTGGTGAACTCCTTCCACAGGAGATGCACACACCACGTGCGTGGCAGCGTGATCTGTACAAGGCCGACCTAAAACAAACGTCCAGTGTCAGAAAGAGAGTTAAGTGTCCTCGGTCTAGGAATACATAGGTCATCCCCATACCTGTGACCTCTGGAGACCCACACCTTTCAATGTGCTTATGGCTGCAAGCATGGTATTCAATGAAAATGCTCCATGGATAAGATCATGCAGCAATCCGGTTTCGAAAGATCAAAAGCCGTCTGCACTTGACATATGAATAAGGTCGCTGTGGTGGTCACCATATTTGTAGAAATAAACTTTAGTAAAAGAAGGGAATGATAATCAGGATTCAGACAGTTTATAGTGGCACTGCAGGAAGGAGACAAAGTGACCCAATTCGGGGAAGAGGCAGGGGATCCAAAAGTCTGCACTGTATTCCAATTTTATTTCAGGTTGTGCAGAGAACGATGTCAACTTAATTTTTTTTATCCTCGACTGAGGATATATTTTTATTGATCTTCAGAGAGAGAAGGAGGTGGAGTGAAATGAGAAATCCATGCGAGAGGAAAACATCCATCGGTTGTCTTCTGAAAGCACCTTGACCAGGGATCGAACCCACAACCTAGGCTTGGGCTCAGATCAGGAATCGAGCCCTCAAACATTTCTTGTACAGGATGATGCTCCAACCAACTCAGTCACCTGGCCAGCGCATCACTGATTTACTGATTTTATGCATTTATTTTATATGTGGACATACAAAATACTCTCTAATAATAAAAAAAAATCATGTAAATTATCTTTAAAAGCTAGAACCAGGATAGCTAGATAGCTACAAAGCAGCTAGAGAGATAAAAACAAGAAACCCATTTTGCATTTCAGATCAAATTCAACACCACAGAAGCCAGCATCCTCACAAAACTTAAATGTTCTCATCCCAAAAAGAGCATTGGTTACATTTAAGTTTCCATCCGCGTTCCCAGTAAACATTAAAGTAATGGTTTATCTGGAATGAACAAAAATGAACCATTTGCTGATTTTTCCTGTCTTGTGCCAACTGCCATTTCTCAGTCATCAGCACATGGGAATCTAAATGATTAAGTCTCAATTAGTGTTTATGAAGGCATTTATTAAAATGGGTTTTAAAAGGAATGTCCCAGCATTCTCGGTGGGCACTTGTGGAGAATGTGTCACTTGTTCCAAATGTTACTGGCAGTTTGCAGAGTCCGCTGAACACCTGCGATGTGTTTTGCCAGGAGAGTCCTGGCTCCGCCTCCCCGAGATGCTGACCCTACTGAGTGGAAAGGGTGCTGGCTTGGGTAGGTAGTAACTATTCAGACCACGCAGCTTCTAAGGCGATTCCTCTGTGATTGAAAATCTACCCCCTGGCTGGTGCAGCTCAGTGGATTGAGTGTGGGCTGTGAAGCAAAGGGTCACCGGTTCGACTCCCACTCAGGGCACATGCCTGGGTTGCAGGCCAGGTCCCCAGTGGGGGCCAGGTGAGAGGCAACCACACACGGATGTTTCTCCCCCTCTCTTTCTCCCTCCCTTCCCCTCTCTCTATTAATAAATAAAATTTTTTAAAAAACTTAAAATTTAAAAAAGAAAAGAAAATCTGCCTTAAGAGACGCACAGATATGCCAATTCTTTAACAAAGAGAAGCACCCCTCGTCCCAGGGAGCGAACTGCCTTTGGTGGTGTTGTTGCTGAATTCCTAACCAGCCGAATTCAAAAGAAGAACCGGCGACCTGTCTGCTTCAGCAGATCAGCAGCTATGATGAGTCCGGAGTTGGAACATCCAGAAGAAAAGGCCCCAAAGGTAGGTAGTTAGTTACCAAAAGGAGTAAAAGATGTTCCATCTGAAATGCTTGTGTTCCTGTTTGTATACAAGGATTCCAGTTTCTCCTGAAATCATCAGTTAAAAAAAAAACAAGCAACACCTTCCACTACGTTACAAAGACACACACACACACACACACACACACACACACACACACACAGTTGAATGGGTTTGTGTGGAATTTCAGAAGTAGCTCAGTGAGTTTCTCGTGTTGTCGTCACGCCAGGTGGAAAATGTACCAGCTGTGCAAGGAAGGAGAGAAAATTGGCTCCAGACATAAGCTTATTAACCGAAGGCCTCTTCCCGGCACTGGGAGGAATCTGTGGAAATGCTTCGGGGAGGAGCCGGCGCCCCCCACGGAATGAAGCTTGCACCTCAGTCGGCGACGCCGGGAACCACCCTCGGAATGCCCGCCGCGTGGAGCCAGGCACCCGGGTCTGCTTTGCTCAGGGCTTGGCACCTGTGCGCCGACTGGTCCCGGAGAAGGATTTGTTGGGTGACTGGATTTCCAGGGCGTGGAAGTGCTCGGTGATGTCTGGAGAACACAGTGACGTCATCGGGAACACGGAGTCTCACGCTGGGGATGTGACTTTCAACTGTCCACACACCAGTGGACCATGAACTTCAAACACCTGCTTCCGTAGGTGCTGAGCGTTTTTCCAGGAGGACACGAGAGACCTTGCCCAGGGCTGCGTCATCCGCAGCGCCCGCCAGCCCCGAGACTCCCCTTCGCCCAGGTCGGGGGGTTAGGGACAGATGCGGGGTTCAGCTTGCTAGATTATATTTCGGGGACACCCATACCCTGATGTCTGTGGGGCTCCCCGAAGAGAAAAGAACGCTTCTTAATAACCCCTGTGCCACCATGCCAAATTACCATACAGCTATTCATTCTCTTTGACCTTTTCTGTGTCTTAACAGTAGGCACAGGTGACGAATATTTTCCCATTTCTGTGGATTTTTGCTGCGGTTTTCAGTCACAGTGACACCCGTGACAAGGACACCCTATGGTGTTGTCAGTCCCCACTTCCGTTGCAAAATTAAAATAACACGAGAAAAAACAATGTCCGGGAGAATCACCTAAAATAATTTGGGTTGACGTAGCAACACTAAGCATATGGCATGAAAGGCGCTGGCAAAGTCCCTTATTTCCAAGCACCTGGAGGAGCTTTCTGCTTAGATTTTAATTCTTTAAGGTCTCACCTGGGCACCTTGATTCGCTGCCCAGGGGGGATGTCATTGAGGTGCAGAGGGAAGCCTGAACTCACCCTACAATGGAGAAGGACGTTCAGAAAACGCCCAAAGGTCACTGACTCACCTCGGCTCTGTTAAATAATATGCCAAAATGCATGGTTTCTCATATATTTCTTTTCCTTAGGGCTGCGTTTCATTTAGGGGGTAAAAAAAAACTCTTCATTTCTAACACTCATCTATGAAAAGAAAGCCCCACCTTTCAGGGACTCGGGGATGGCTCAGAACTTTACGTATTTATTCTCTCTTGTGGCAGCGGTGAATTTCAAAGTCGCTTTGGTATCGCAGGACCACACTTCCGTGGAAATGAGTACTTGAGTCTCACCAACAACTGAGCTACAGCTGATGAGAGAAGGTTCGCGAGGTAAATCACGCGTCGAGCTGCACCTTGGCGTTGTCTTTTAACGGAGCATCTTAGCGGAGGTGAATTTCGTTGCCCGTCATTGCAACGGCTGAACAGCTCTTCTGCTGTCCGCAAACTCGGTGACATAGGTAGTCACATCCTTGTAAAGATTTGAGGCTGCGCAATAGTCCCTTCCTGCTAAATATACTAAGGATACGTAACCCAGGGACAACGCTTGCTTTTATTTTCTACAAAGGATATGTTTTTATTTTTTTTTTCAGCTGACCACCATGGAACACACAATCAAAAATCGCTTTAAAACATCTTTCTTCTGCTTCTCAACGACCGCGGCTCCGGAGAAGCTGTGACAATATACGGGAGTATTATGATAACCACCACGGGCAAGCAACCCACTGCCTGTCGATAGAGGAGTCACCAGAGAAGATTCGGCACCTGTCCACAATGCAGGGTGACTTCACTCTAAAAAAGAACGGAATGTTCCCATTTGGGACAATGCGGTTAGACCTAGGAGGCAGTAAGCTAAGTGAAACACGCCAGACCCAGAAGGACAAACACCTGGTGATCTCAGTTATCCACAACACCATAAAGTAAGAAACAAAACACAAAGAGCTGCGTAGACACACAGAGCAGACAGGCAGCTGCCAGATGGAAGGGGGTTGGGGGAGGGGGCTGGGTGAGAAAGGTGACGGGATTAAGAAGTACAGACGACAGTTACAGAAGGGTCCCAGATTGTAAAAAGTCCAGCACGGGGAACAGAGTCAATAATATCATCATAATTGTGTGTAGGCACAGGTGGGTGCCGGAAATACCAGGGGGATGACTTTCTAGGGTCTGTGAGTGTCTAACCACTATGCTGGACAGCTGAAACTAATATAAAATCGTATTGAATCATCACTGTAATTAAAAAGAAGTAACAACGTCCAAGGACATAAAATCAACAGAGCCAGACTTTCGCCAGAGAAGTCCGCCTCACGTGGCAAAACGCAGTGGCAAACTGAGCTGGAAACAAAGGTGAAACTTTGTTCTGGATGTTTATTTAGTCATCACGATAAGAGGTCGTTAAAAGACAGGCTGTTTCACTTCGGGTCCCAAGCTGTATTTCCCAAGAAACTGCTATTAAGTTACCAGCACAGCTGCAGCCGAGAACCCAAGGAAGCAACAGGGAGACACCTTCTGCAGCCAAGGTGGGCGTTGACCTAGGAGCTGTCCTTGTACCTAAGTGTCAAGGTTGCAAGGTCCCTTGGAATAAAAGGGGCAAGGACAGCTGTCCAAGATAATGGGGGCAATGGCTCCGAACTCCCAGCAGGAAACAGTGTAAGTATTAACCATCCAGGCTTCCCGGACGGAGCAAAATCATTGTAACTCTTCCTGAGAAGGCGACACTTGCAAAGCATCAGGTGGTCTCCCAAGCTTTGCCTTGTTCTTTGCCGGTTAAAAACGCAAAGGTTGCCAAATACTGATTTCTGAACACACACCCTCCTTTTGAGTCACTTCTGGAAATTGAAGCGGGGGAAAAAAATGTAACCTGTGATGATACAAAAAAAAAAAAAAAAAAAGGATGGGTGGAACAAGACAAGAGCTCATGAGCACTCAGTGACCGAGTCCCTTGACGGGAACACGAGAATCGCAGCCCAACAGAGAAATCCTGACAGAGTAACGGCCCTGGGGCCAGGGTGGACCCACTGCAGGGCTCAGAACTCTGAGAAACAACACAAGCTACGCAAAACAGAGTTGAGGGGGAAATGGGTTTTGGTATTTTGAGTGTTTTGGGGAGGGACGTAGCTGCCAAGGGGGTTTCCACCGTCGGGCAGGTTTACCGATATCACAGGACCCAGGAAACAGAATTTTGAGGAGTAGCCCTGGTCAGTCAATCGGACCTAAATGTAGGTCCTGGTGGGTGGGGCATCCGCCAGTGTCATTTGAGGGACTGGACAGGTGATGCCACGTTAAGCAGTTTGCTCCAGGGTGTCCGAGTGGCTTCTATGGTGTCAGAGGGTGATTAACAGGAAAAGATGGGGGTGGGATGTCGAGCACGGAGACGCAGGGAAGACGGACCAGGAGGAGGCAGGGAGAGCGGTTCAAAGCATCCGAAGCCCCAGCGTGCGGCATGGGGGTGGGGCCAGCAGCCAAGGAGTCCTGGCGTCCCCCAGAGGCCGAGGACTGAGAAGTGGGCAGGGACACAGGAGCTGTACCTGCCAATTCAAGTCAAATTCAGCAAGGCTAACACACAATGCAGGCTCCTGGAGGTAGGCACGCCCCTTGGAGTCTGGAGGAAGGAGCGGAAGAGCCCAGCCACAAGGCTGTCAGCTCCGTGTGCCTCCCCGTGGTGAACGGGGCGGTGCAGAGGAGGGGGCTGGGGCATGAAAAATGCTGCACATGCCGAGAAATTCATTTCCATGGAGCCTGAGAGTCTTCGTACCCGCTGGGTGGTGAATGAATTTCACATCCAAGTGAAAGGGATAATTTATGTAGACACGGTGGCCACCTCTTATTAAGTCTCTTTGCCTTCCCGGTACGGTGTGGTTTGTGCATGTAAAGGATACCTTGTATTTACATAAATATATAATTGATGGATATACGGTGACCGACCATGCCTTATGGAGTCCCTCTCCCTTCCCTGAATGGTATCACCACGACTCAGCAGAAATAAGAGGCCTACTGGCGGCCGAAGAACTGTTTGAAAGTGGAATTGTCTCATGAGCCACTTTTCAGTTAATCCGTTCACCTGTTTCACCCCCTCCGACAGCTGTCCGTCCGTCCACGAGTCCGTGCCTCTGCTTCTATGCTCTTTGTTGGTTCATCAGATCCCACCTAGAAGTGAGAGCGTATGGTGTTCGCCTTTCTCTGACTGGCTCATTTCACTCCGCACGATGCTCTCCAGGTCCATCCATGCTGCCGGAAGAGGTAAGACTTCCTTCTTCCTTACGGCCACGTAGTGTTCCATTGCTCGAACCCACGAGAGCCTCCTCTTTTATCTTCAACGACGTGTAACGCACTGTGAGGCACAGGCTGGAACAGGGCTCTTTTCTGCCCCTCGGTTGCCGATGCAGCGTGAGCTGCTTGTCCGAGGGGAGCAGAGGGTGTTGGCACCTTTGGCAGGTGAGCACCCTGCACCGTTACCTCCCGCGAGAAAAACTGCTCTGAGGAGGCCTACGGCAGCTTCGTGGGCTCCTCCTCCCCACCACGCAGCGTGAGCGGGGATGAACACGGAGGGTCCGCCTTGGCCAACAGCCTAGGCCACGGGGAGTCTTCGGTGGAAGCCAGCCATCTGTGCTCCACCTAATAAAGTGGTAATTTATGTCCGAACCAGGAACCCCGGGGAGGAGGGGAGGGCTGGCGCGTGGCCAGGGATTCCAGGCGATGCAGGCAGCTGTTGTGGGCACGCAAACACGGAACTCCATTTCCCCCTCCACGATTGGGGGAATTTGGAAAGGAAAGCCATTTCTAGGAGATCGCGAGGCATTCAGGGGACAGAAAGGACGCTCCTAGTACTGGCAATTTTTGGCTAATGCTCCCGTTAATGTGTGTTCTCTCCCTTTCTCTTTGTCTCAGCGTTGTTGATCATCCAAAACATGCACTATTACAGAGAGGTAGGAAAAAGGTTGGAGAAACTGCCAGAAAGCTAGAAAACAACCCACTGTGCACCGGGGTTTAGCTTATTGCAAACGTATCCACGAACATTTCACCTGATCTGCTTTACTGTCGTTTTGTTGAGTTGTGTGTCTAAGAGACGACAGATGAGAAAGCCGCCTAAGACAGAAAAGTGCTCCTGGCTCTTTTGCGACCCCATCATTGGCATTTCCTGTTGGTATGGTGTGTTCAGAAACAAGGAGAGCTGGGGTGTGTGTGTGTGTGTGAGAGAGAGAGAGAGAACAAAGAAGAGCAAGGCAAAGGGACAGAAAAAGAGAGTAAGAGAGAGACAGAGGCAGAGACAAGGAACGAAGAAAAATCAACCATACGTAAGGTACACCTCAAAATTGCTTTCAAATACACCCACAAACTTCCTTCTGAAAATCTGTTTTTTTTTTTTTTTAACAAATGCCACTTACTGATAAAAATTCAAAACGTTCCATGGACTACCTGCACTTTGATATGCAAATCACATATTACGTCGGGATTTACGACTCCCTCTGTGTGGAACCCATCTTGGTTTCATGAGTTGCTTTCCCTGGCCATCTCAACCACGAGAACTTCAGGGACAGATCCCAGGGAAGAGAAGGCACCAGACTCAGGATGTACGAGGTTTTCACACAGGTGTGGGCCACTCACACTCACGTGTAACATACATGACATGAAAATACTGCCTTTGCATTGATACGATGAGTATGAAACCCTCCACAGGAGAACTTCATTCCCTCCCTCCCTTTCCTTCCTCCCTCCCTCCATCCCTTCCTTCCTTCCTTCCATTGGCCGTCCATCTATACAATCCATTCACCCATCCACGCACCTATGTATCCTTCCTTCCTTCTTTCCTTCCTTCCATTGGCCATCCATCTATACAATCCATTCACCCATCCACGCACCTATGTATCCTTCCTTCCTTCTTTCCTTCCTTCCATTGGCCATCCATCTATACAATCCATTCATCCATCCAGCCACCCCTTTATCCTTCCTTCCTTCTTTCCTTCCTTCCATTGGCCATCCATCTATACAATCCATTCATCCATCCAGCCACCCCTTTATCCTTCCTTCCTTCTTTCCTTTCTTCCATTGGCCATCCATCTATACAATCCATTCATCCGTCCACACACCCATGTATCCTTCCTTCCATCCACCTATCCATCATCAGCGTGCCATCTACACAATCCATCCATCCACCCAGACATACTTCTTTCCTTCTTTCTACTCAAATGGAGTCAGTGGACACTGAAGAAAAATGTAGAATGAAATGAGCTACAGCATGATTCACAGTACATTTTCCCAACCTCCTTTGTCAATGCCATTCAATGGGTAAAAACTTATTTTTTGCTACCTGGCGTCTACGGCACTATGATAATACCGTAGATCCTGTGGCTTTTTCAGATTAGACTAAACACCTGACATATTATTAGCATAATCTGAAACATATTAGCAGCATCGTCTGAAACATGGATAAAAAATTACAGCCCCTCAGTCTGTAACGGAACACAACTCCTTGTATCAATTTGGCTCACTTTCAACATCGCTGTCTTATCGTTTGCTGAGCTCACCTGTCACATAATTTTTTTCCTCTTCTCACTCTGTCACGGTTTACTGAAGATTAGCCAACGGCAAATGGGATGGCATTTCCCTGTGCAGAAGAGGCTGTGGAAAGCCAAGATCTGCAGCATATTGCAATTTGATGCTGAGTTTCATTGGGTTTAGCTCCCAGGAAAGCCCCGGGTCAAACCACAAAGCTCCCAGGCCCATATGTTTATGGACAATTCTTAGGTTCACAGGGGTAGATGCTAGTAACCACCAAGCGTGATGGTGAGCTACATCGCCCTGCACCCCTACGTCTTGAGCCCAAATCTGCCATAGATGCAAACATTTATTCCACTCCAAGGGAAGACGCAGAACATAGCTGGTGTGAAAGGCTCTACAAACTTTCAAGAGATTTGAGCTCTACCGTGTGCCTCCTCTAACTCTGAAACATCTGGGGTCAAGGGGTCATCTTCGAATGGCCTCAGGCCATCGGAAATTGCCCGTAGTCACTGGATGGATGGAACAGGCACAGGCCCCTCTGCAAAAACTCTGCAAAAACTCTGCAGTTTTTCTTTGGATCACACACATATGCACACTGTGTTTAAAATATTTCAGCCAACCTGTGTACCTTGCCTATCTCCAATATCACCGGCAAACATTTCTGTATTGTTGGAACGTTTCAGAACTTGCTATGTGTCTGCTGGGATATAGGGAAGCACATAATCAAATTACGCCAAAGTGGAAGTTAGAAAAAATTAACCCTAGGGTGGCCAAAGGATGCCCCATTTTGACAGAGAATGAAGGAGAATTATCTTTACTATGCATTGGATTGCATACATCCCAGAGACATCATGTAAACTACACATGAGAAGTTCCACTTACTGTCTTTCTATAATCACATTGATCCCAAAGACATGATTCCTTAAATCAAAATAATGACAAAACTGGGGGGAATTTCACATAAAATTGGCATCCCAGGAAGAAAGATTTTTAAGAAAGCACGTGTATATTCATTTAAAAAATATGCTGTCATTTCTTATCTTTCTTAACCAAGTTGCCAAACAAGCCTGGTTATGTGGCCTAACAGCTAATTCGTAATTTGGTGTCAGAGTTCCCTCAGGTTTGTGAATTATATGCACTACAGTGCTGGTTTCCATAGCTTACACTATCATCACAAAACTCTGTTCTCCTGAAAAACGTGTCCAATGTTCACATTAGCAATGAACGCCAGACGTTCAGAGGGAAATATTATAGTATTCAAATGCACGATAACACTGCAGCATCTCCTCTGTGATGGAAGTTGACATTCTGAGTGAGGGTTTTGTAACAGGAGGCTGGCTTTTAGAATCAAACAGATATTCTGATAAAGCTGGGATAGTGAATATCAAAAGCTTTTGAAGTTCTCAAAAACATTTCCATTGGTAGAGGTTGACTTTGAAAGCAGTTCTTACCTAAGTAAATTACAACTCCTTCGACACTGGAATTGGTTTTCAGTAGGTATAGGTATCTATGCCTTTGTAGACATGCTGAATACTTGAATTTCAAATTCGTATGCAGAGAAAACACAGTCCAGGCTGGAAGCATATCAAAATCTGTATTTTAACGTCATATCCCTTTAAGATCTAAAAACGAGAATGTTAACTGGTTTTATATTAGGTTCCATGACATTTTCTGGAATATTCAAGTCCATAAAAGTCAGCAAATCCATTTACATAAGACACAGGAGTTTAAAAAGAAAAAAGCTAATTCTGATTTTACCAAAATGTCAATGTCAATTTGAAACCCTATTGCAGCTGGGGAAAGAAGTTCTTCACCACGGATGCTGAAAGACTTGGGTCATTTCAAACTTTAAACGTGCTTGTACGTTTTTGTGAGCCTCTGAGGTATCTTGAGGAGGATTTACCAGCTGAAAGTCTGACAACATAAAGGAAAAATATAGCATGTTGAGTGCCTCAAAAGCAGCATTCAAAAGGGACTTATTTCCACTAATGATTCCTGAATGGAGGTTCCCATCTTCTCAAGCACGTGATCCGCCAAACAAAGACAAACTTGAATGGGTCATTATCACCTCTTTGTAAATATAAATCAAAACCTCATTTTGTCTTGAGTGTAGGTGAATTCCTTTTTTTAAAAAAAATCCTCATCCGAGGACATATTTATTAGCTTTAAAGAGAGAGGGAAGGAGGGAGTGTGGGAGGAGAAGAAGGAAGATGAAAGAGAGAGAGAGAAAAATTGATGTGAGAGATAAACATCTCTCAGTTGCCTCTTGTTCGCTCCCTAATCAGGTATTGAACCCACAACCCAATCAAGTGCCCTGACTTGGAATCGAACCCACAACCTTTGGGTGTACAGGACGATGCTCCAACCAACTGAGCTGCCTGGCCAGGATGAGTTTTAACTGAGTTTCCAAACCATAAGGTGGACAAAAACAGTGCTTATCTGCATGCCCCAATAAATAATCCAAACTATTTAAGATTAAGTATTTAAATACGATTCCATAGAAACAGGAAGCAGAGAGACAGATGGATGACAGTACTGGGCAGAACACTGGGGTACCAAGACTCTCTATTCCAATTTCATGTGGACCGAATGGATCACCTGAGGCAGCACCTCGTGAGGTATGTGGGACCAGGGTCCTTGCCTTAGATAAGCAGCAGAGTACGCCACCCAAAAAATACGCTGCTGGGCACCACGATC
>PVKU01005708.1:68160-118006 GCA_004027475.1 Anoura caudifer | reverse complement strand
GGGAGATAGGAAGCACTGTGGGCGTCTGTGGGTATCCTGAAGGACTTTAATATTTTAATATTAAAGTTAAGTTGCTACTTTAACTCTGTATAGCATTAAATAAACATTTCCTTTCCTTTTCACAAATCTCTGGCTTTGAGAGACATCTTTCCATAAGGCGGCGGACAATAATGGACCTTCTGTTTGCTCTGTAACACCACCCAGACTCTGTGCTCACCGATAAGGAACACTCTCTTTTTAAAAAACCTCTGAAGGGTTACAAATTCAAAAACACAACAACCAAAAACAAATAGCAATCTTCTGAATCCACAGACACTTGACTGACTCAATATCCATGGTGGTACAATAGAAGGCATTAACTTTCATATTTAATAGTTTGATATCTGTCATTTCATCAATTTATAATACCTGAGTTAATGGTACCTCATTTAACAGAGAGGTTTCTTAAGAATTTTGCTGATTTTTAATCCAATAGCTATTAATTTATTTTCTTTCACATGTATTGTGTTAGTCCATTTATTAGAAAGTACAATGCTAAATTGTATTAGATGAACTATGTTCAGAATTATTAGAGTCTCCTTGGCTAAAGTGGAAATATGCTTATTTACTTTTTTAATGAAAGATGTTAAGGTAAAAGGAAATCAAATGTTCAAAATACTAAGTACAGAATTGAGAATTCAAATCTGTCTTTCCAATGCTGATTCACTGTAAGATGTGAGAAAAGTTTTTCCTGCTCTGTTGTAATTATAGTAATGAGGCACCTTGAAAACATAAGCCATTAATTAATAAGGCTATAGTTAATTGTAGCTGCTTTATACCAGTGGCATTTTGAAGAGTAATCAGATGTTAATGTAACCTCACATTATGTGAGATAATGAAATAATATACAGTATTTTAATCACCACCTCTTTGTAATTTATTCTTAATCCACCCTCTCTGTTTAGCTCCCTCTAGATCTAGAGTCAATCAAGTGCCTTTTGTCTCTTACAATAACTATTTATTCAAATGTTTTTACCCTGAGGAAACATATAGCTTATTTTCTTCCCTACATCAGTTTAACTTATGCCACTGTGTTTTACTGGCCACATTTTATCTTCTTCCCATTTCCAAAGTGAAATATCTCAATTGTGTTCTGAGTCTGTCTATACTTATTTATAAACTTTTTTCAATGTATTAAGTATAGTATTTCCATCATAGGCCTTAACTGGATTCTACTTCCTGATTGAAATAGAGAAGATTTTTATAGGGATGTTGTAGCAATCACAATATTAAATGTTAAATTGTCACAGCTTTCAGGTCAGGAGTCATGTCAATTAACATTAAAATTAATTAAGAGAGAGGGTTTTGGGAGGATAAATGGGAATGGAAAGGAGGCTTGACTTGGGTTGTTGAGCACACAATACAATATATAGATGTATTGGAGACTTGTATACCTGAAGCCTATATAATATTATTAACCAATGTCACCTTACTAAATTCAGTGAAAAAATTAATCAAGAGGTTGGAGATGTCTACAATTTGAGATGCCTATCTATTTTTCTTTCTGTCAAAGATCTCACTGAAGTGATAGAAATTATATCTTTAGAAGAATGCAATTAATATTATATTGGCAAACAGCACCTCATTTTGAGGTATTTCATGAAGATAGAAGGCAGATGGAATTTGAGTGATGGGAAAATCAGAAATGAGAGAACCGTAGCCAAAGGGACCAAGGACAAGCCTAGTTTTTTCTTCCTAGAAGAGTCTGAGAAGCTCTAAGAACAGAGCTACCCGATAAAGATGGTGGCATGTACAAACAGGTCTGCCTAAGGACACTTACCAGGGAAATCAGCTAGCAGCTGCTTTGGAAATAGCTGTTCTTCGTGCAAGTTCAAGGAGTCTCCCATTCTCGACTTTGCTGCTTTCTCTAAAGTCATGGCACCTCCCAATCTTCCTAGCTTGAAGAGCTAGTGTGAGGATCTGAGAGAGAAACAGGGTCAAGTGCCAGGTAACTTTGGAGCTTCCTCAGGTGGCATACATGAACATGTACCTCCACACTCTTACACACACACACACACACACACACACACACACACACACACACACACACACACACAGCAAGTATACCGAAGCTTGCTGATTGTTGTTAGCTCTTGTACCAATAGTTGTGGAAATTCTTTACCTGGTTGCTTGTTCATTGACCTCATTTCCCACCAGCAAGCCTGTTTTGGACACATGGTACCCACTTCCACGGAACATGCAATCAAGGCTTATTTAAAGAATTCACTGGGGGTGGGGGTGGGAAGAACTTACATAAATACAGAGGAAAGTCTTGCCAATCATTTAACTTAATTGGTTAGAATTTCGTACATACACAAACATCACAAACACCAGGTTTTTAAGGAAAACAAATAGTATGAAGAGAAGAACCAAGATGAAAACTGAAACAAGGGATCTCAGTGGAAATAGAGATAATACTGAACACAAGGGTTTTTAAAAATGCTAATTGTTAATTTCAAAGAGATTTCAGAAGATACCACTTCCAGGAAAAAATAAAAAAGGCAAACACAGAATGGAAAAAATGCTTTTGGGAAATAAACAATATGAGTGCCAAAGTACAAACTTTACTGCACAGGATGGATAACGGAAAGAACATGTCTGAAAGCAACATTGGTTACATGGAAGAAAAAGCTGGCGATGTCTCTCAGAACAAAGAGTAAAATTTGGGGATGAAAAATAAGTTGAACATCTCTTAATATGAGCTCTATAAGAAGGGGAAATAACTGTAAAAGCTACAAGGAAATTTCCTCAAATGGTAGAAAGTTCACGTCTCAGGAGACCTTGAGGATCAACTCAATACTAAGAGGAGTTAGTAAAAAAGAGAAAAGAAAGTGTAGAAATATCTTGTTTCAATTTCAAAATACTAAAAGAAAAACTCTTAAAAACTTCTGGGGACATGGAGATAATTCACTTACAACAGGAAAGAGCAATAATCTTGGCAACTCTGGATCCTTGAAGGCAATGACACAATGACTTAAAAATTACAGCAAAGATGACAGTCAATTTATAATTCTCAATAACAATTCAAACTGTCTATAGAACAATATTCAAAATTTACATTTTTAACATGCATAAACTCAGCATTATACACAGCATCCTGTATGAAAAAGTTACCCAGCAGGTCGTCAGTATGAAAGAAAGAGAGCTGAGCGGACATAGAAGACAGGGTCACAGGCCAGCAGGACTGGAGGGATGGTTAAAAGGACGAGGGACTCGTGTTACTGTTGACAGAGCGAATTCAAGGTGTATTTTTAAAGCTACATCAATGGATGTTCCAACCACAAGTGGAACTAAAAAGAAGAACTAACCCTACCCTTGGAGGTGATTCTAAGGATGGGAATTTTGAAAGATGTTTACTTTTCTATCTTTTGGTATTTCTTGAAATATATTTTACTATGTAAGTTGTCCTGGCTGGTGTGGCTCAGTGGACTGAGCGCCGGACTGTGAACCAAAGGATAGTGGTTCTATTGCCAGGCAGGGCACATGCCTGGGTTGTGGGCCAGGTCCTCAGTGGGGGTCATGTGAGAGGCAGCCACACATTGATGTTTCTCTCTCTCTTTCTCCCTTCTTTCCCCTCTCTCTAAAAATAAATGAATAAAAATATCTTACAATGTATTTTACTATGTAAGTGTATGAATTTTATAATAATGATGATAAAACTAACTAGTTTCAAAAAGAAAAAGTCCCACATTCTTTGACATAATGTCAAAGAAAGCACATAAAATGATTTTAAAATTCCTTTAAAATTAAGAAAAAAAATTTGTTTAAAAAATTGAAAGGGATCAAGGCAAATGGTCAGAGGAGACAATGGATGAGGGCAGAAGGGCTAGAGATGGAAACAAGGGCTTAGTTTAGGAGAATTCAGAAACTAACGCATTGTGGGCAGGCACGCAGCTGCTGCGCCAGGGGAAACGTAACTGTCAGGGCCAGCAGGCTCTGCTGCGTGTGATCTGCACAATCGCACAGTGTTCCATGCCCGGAGCATCCCTTGCCTGGGCTGAATGCTCTCCAGTCGCCGTCTCAAAATTCGTAATCATTTTATCTTTGAATCCTCGTTTTGTAAGTGAAGTGTAATGTAACGCTAGAGTAGGAGCTTGGGGTTCTGGGCCCTGGAGCCTCAGAGCCTTGGCTCAGTCAGGTGGGATCCCTCTTCTCTACCTCCTCACCTCCCTGAAATCTGTTATCTGGCTCCTGGGGTTTGCCAGTTGGTGCTTTGCACTCTGCTTGGCCTCCCCAACCCACCTCACCATGGCTGCCACCCTCTGGGTTGTGTTGGTGGGAGATGTTAGCGTCTGCCACTGTTCTCTGCTCTGGGAGGGACTTGGGCATCAGGACAGAGAGAGCAGGGGTTAGCCAAATGCCTTCTGGTGGCTCAGGGTGGGATAAAGCTCTGATCCTCTTCACATGGTCTGGCTGTGCTATGGTGCGTTCTGCAGACAACCTGTCCGCGTCCCGGCAATGGACTGAATGTTTGTGTCTCTCAAAATTCATGTGTTGAAATCCCAGTGTGATGCTATTTGGAGGTGGGGCCTTAGGGAGGTAATTAGGTCGTGAGGATATAGACCTCATAAATGAGACTAGTATCCATATAAGAAGAAACCCGAGAGCCAGCTCTTTTCCTACCACTTGAGGATGCAGTAGGAGGATAGCTCTCTGCAAACCAGGGAGAGGGCCCTCACTGAGAGCTTGACTGTGCAGGCACCCTGACCTCAGCCTTCTAGCCTCCAGAACTGGGAGAAACAAATGTTTGCTTTTGAAGCCTCAGAGTCTATGGTAATTTGTCACAGCAGCCTGCAATGAGACAGCACCTTTCCCATTCCCTGTCCAGGCGCAGAGCTCATTCCACACAGACCCTGGGGTGTACGTCTCTGCTGTGGGGCATCTCCGCTGTGGGGTGAGGCTGCGGACTGCGGGAGGGAAAGACTGACTTTGCTGTCTCCAACCAGGACTACAGATTTGCATTTTGCCCTAGGTCCTGCAAATTCTGTAGCTATTCCTAGAAGTAAACTTTATGTAAATAAAACAAAGGCCAAAACATCCCTAGGTACCATCCTGATGTTCCTACTGGGGTCACGTTTCTGTCTCCTCGTTGCCAGAAGATACTCCATGTCAAGAAGTCTTGTCGATCTTCATATTAGGGCTCCTGGCACAACCATAGCCACTTCCTGAGATTAAAATACTTCCTCCTCATTCTCAGTAATATCTTCCTTTCTTAGAATAGCGACTAGTGCTATTTTGGGGCTTCAAAAAGTTGCCCTCTTACTTTGTTGCCAATTCCAATTTCAAGTCACCTAGTAGATTTGTTCCTACTTAGTTAATCTTTTTTGACACTTATTTCCATGCCTTCCGCTACAGGCTGCTCTCATCTGCACTTTTCTGTCTCCCAGTTCCGTTACTTTATTGTTGATACTCGCAGAGTCTCTTCTTCCTTGTTCCTAATCTAGTGGTAAGATTTAATTTATCTCCTACAATAACTAAAGCTAGGAGGGATTTACATTGTTGGTAGTATTTTTTTTTTTTTTACCAAGCCATTTTTCATTTTGGAAATGGTATTTTTCAACACGCATTATTTGTTCTTTGAGCTTATGTTGGGTGCTTTGTCTAAATCAAAGTATAGGCACCTTGAAATATGAGAGTACATCTATGCTTTTAATTAAGTCTATTCCTGCAGATCTACATTTAGCTTTCATTTGAAATAATTTCTTGGTACCAACAATCCGTAAGGATTACCAGGGGCTGGAAACTTGTACATAAAACTCTCCTTAGAGTCTTTTCAGGAGAGTTGTTTCTGTTTGAAATAGAAGGAAAATACATAAACTACCCATAATTTTCATCTAGTTTCTATTTTATTTTGATGTTCAGCTATTAGGCATATTTCTTATGAAGTTAATATCAATGTTTTAAGTTTGCCATTAATATTTTTTTCCTTCCATACTTTCTCAGCCTTCTACTAGAATGGCCCGGATTGCTTCCTCTAGAAAACTGCAATAGCAAATAGGAATGATAGAAACAGGAATGAAGGTGAAGTAGGAAAGAAAAAGTGTATTAAAAATCTTTGGCAGGTAACTCTGGTCTGCAAAGACTGAGTTTGGAGAACCTTGGACAAACTTAAAGTGTGTCTGGCTTTCATATTCTTCAATAAATATTAATTGATGTCAGACAATAGTATAAATGGAATCTTGGTAAAGACAGAAAGTAAGAAATGAAATATAATATGTACTTTAACTTCTATGTTCAAGGCATTATACTAACCTTTTTACATATGTTATTTTATCTTCACAATTTATCTGGGAGGTAGATATTATTATACCATTTACATAAGATGGAACAGAGGCTCAAAAAAGCCGGTTTTCCACACGTGGACAATGGAAGAGTGGCAGAGTTCAGCCTTGTACATGAACCCGTCTGATTTTGTGATATTCTACTCCACTACTCAGAGAATTCTATTCTTTCTTATTTATATTTGCTTTCTTTTCCTTCGAAATTCAGTGGACTGATGCTCACCTTTATTATTAATGAGACAGCCTGCTGCCTGACCTGGAAAAACCTCGCCTTTTCCCTTGGGAGCCATCCTAATGTAAAGAGCTGCCAGTCTGGGAGGGGTCGGTAGTCTCCTTCCTGTTGAATTATCATGCCTCCTACACTTCGGTTTAAGGTTTCAGATTAGCGCTGAAGAGCTAAAGTCCTCCCTTGTTATTCATTGCTTTGTTTCACAAAGGACAGAGTTGGTTAATGTTTGACTAGGAAGATCCCCTGTGGCCATGGTCTGGCACGTGCGAAAAATTGGATTTATTTATCAATATATAACCAGCTGTGTGGGAGAGATCTTCTTCCTCCACCGGCCCCACCCCCATTTTTTTCCTTGTTAGTTAGTTGATTTGGAAGGAATGTGAATAATGAGAAAGGAGACACAAACTTTGAGGTGTTGGTTCTTCAAAGAGAAGAGTCATTCCGGGGTCAACTTTCACAATCCTGCCCCTCACAACCCCAATTTTTAATCTCCTAATTCAGAAGATCATGGGCTAAAAGCTAAGCCAAAATCAAGGTGAGAGAGAAAATTGTGAGCCACGTCTGCTGCTGGGACCGTTGTTCTTTGCAGTAGCCCCCTGACCTCGTGAATTAATAAAGTGCAGGGCTCTGGATGAGGGCTGGGCTCAGAGGCAGCGAGACGAGAGCACTGCTCACCTCACCCTGCCAGCCAGCACCGCACAGGCAGTCTTCGGACGGCACTGCAAGGCCTTCTCAGAAATTGCTTTCCTGGGCTGTTGTTTGAAACTTCTTGCAGTCTTCTCACCCAGGACTTTTTGTTTCCACTCATTTTCTTCTAATTTTAAAAGTTTACTCAAAACATTAATGAAATGTTTATTATCTAGAAAAATTTAATCCCATGAGCAAAACACATCAAAAGCAAGAAAATTATTGTGATAAAGTCCTTTGCGATTCTTTTGTATATTTAGACAGTGTGTGACATCTCTGTAGTAAAATCAGTTTGATTTAGAGAATTTTAACTGAAGAAAATGATAGAAAGAAAGCCATGTTCTGAATTCCAATTTACCCTTTTAGTCTTAGAATAATTAAAATGCTTCCTGGACAGTTTTACTTTTTCTCTGTGACTTTACTGGCCTTCTCCCCAAATCATGTTGGTACTGCCATAACAAAGTACCACAGACTGGGTGGCTGGAAAAAAAAAATAAACATAGTTTTTTACAGTTATGGAGACGGAGTCAGCAGGGCTGGTTTCTTCTGAGGCCTCTCTGCTTGGCTTGGAGGTGGCTTTCTTTTCCCAGTGTCTTCAAATGGCCTTTGCGTTTGTCTGTGTCCTGATCTCCTTTTCTTATAACGACACTGGTCATTGAACTAGGAACCACCCAGACAACCTTATTCTACCTTAATTACCTCTTCAATGGTCCTGTCTCCAAAGACAGTTGCATTCTGACTTACTGGGGTGTAAGGAAGAAAAAATAATTTCCCTTTTACTTTTCTAGATTCTTGGCTGAGATCCCTCCATTCCCTCCGTAATATAAGGCAGATTAACAGGAGAAAAATGAACAGAAGTTTAATAACATGTATATCTCCTGTAGACATGGGGGATTTCCAGGAAAACTGAGTAACTCCCTGAAATGACCCAAGTCTTACCTTATACACCATCTGTTAAAGAACAGAAAGTCAATCGAGTAAATTTGAAGATCCAATGGACTCTTTTGAGTCATTCATGAATCTGGGCAGCATCCTATCTAGCAAACAGAGAGGTGCTCTGAGAAGCTGTACGATATGGAAGACTTTTCCAGGCAGAAAGGACAGGACAAGAATTATTAGCAAAAGCAAACAAAGGATTGTTTCAGGCAAGGTTACTCCCCTGAGGGGAGGGCAAGGGTCTTATCAGTCAGGTTGCCTCAATTTCCCTTGAGGGATGAAGAGGGCGCACTTGACAGATAACCTCGTCTGTCCTGACCAGGAAATTCCAGACTGATGCTAGCAAGATTATATTTCCGGAGAAGGTTGAAAACTGCAGCTTGGTCAAGCATTAAATCTAGGTTTTGTGTCTTGAGCTTCAGCACAAGGGACTCTATTCTGGGCCTGTGGTTTTCTCTTTAACACATCCTCAGCTGAACACAAAAGAAAGATCTTGGGGGTGGTTCCCAGGGAAAGCACAATAAACAAGTAACAAGGGTACAGTTGTTATCCAGATTTAAGTCACTGTCTTTTCCACCGATCAGAATGAAGATTTAGTCATCCTTCTCTTCCTGGTATGGAGAGGGATACACCCTTACAAACCAGAGCTTCCCTTATAAATGTAAATTCCTCTTAACGATAGGCTAATTCTCTGGTATCTGCTCTTTCTCAAAAATAATCAGCTCAAAAGAATCAATATGCCAAAGGGGCCTAATCTGGGGTGGCACATACTGCTTCCCTTCAGGGAATTAGGGCTTCACATATGAATTTCAGGGGGACTCTATTCAGCTCATAATACTGCCCAAAATCTATTCATAAACCAGCAAGCAGAGTGACCCTTGATGAACACAAGTCAGATTGGGTCACGTCTCAGTTCCCAGTGGAGTCTTGTACACCCCCATCTGGTGCCTGGCGCAGAGGGAGCACTCAATTCATACTTTTTGAACAGATGCATGTTTTAAGTGTGCTTGTCAGATTTAAGATTGGTGCGACGCTTGTTTTATAAAATACAGCTCTGTCTACTTTTTCCATATAATAAATGTAATAACCATGCATTCCAAGATCTTAGTTTACATTGATGCAGGTATATTCTGTACGTTAAATGCATCTTACTGAGAATTTCAAAGGCACAGAAAGGTCAAAGGTTAAAGAATTCGCAACTATGTCTATTAATCCTGTGCCAGTTTTCCTACATATTATGGGCAACATGTTTCTTAAAACCACATGTAATTGATGCAACATTCAATTCTAAACACTCATAAAAGGTAGAGCAGGCTTTCAATTTGATGTAATTCTCTTGATATTGGAGGAAATGTACATAAAACTTTGTATGCATAAAGTATAACTTAGTGCTTTTAACAGCAGCCTCGGTAATTAGTTGGGCAATTAAAGGACTATAAATTATAACTTTAACTCAGAGAGACATCCTGTCTAACACCTTGGGAAGTCCATTTACCATTACTTCCTCTATTTTCCCATCTATAAAGTAAGTTTAAACATAGGTTCTCCATGAACTTCTCATGAACTAAGAAAAGATGGGTTCAGAAATGGCAGAGACCTGGCACGGATATCTGGGTAAGTCTCCAGCTTTCAGGCACGTTAACTTCACGAGGATAGAAAGTCACTTTCTCTATCTGAGTTTTGAAAAATGTAAAATATTTAGTGTGTTTTAAATGTTATTTTTATAGAATATTACATGAAAACATTACAAAGTAATATCCATGCAGCCTTATAAGTGTGTATCATATGCGAAGCAAAACTCTAGTGAATGTCTGCTACAGAGGTGAATGTATTTACCAGTTGCAACTATAAGATGCAACTCGGTTGCATCTTAAACTTTAAATATGTTAAAAAATTTGAACATATTTAAACTAAGGCCATCCACTTTCATTAAAGCTGTTAGCTCCTGCAGGCCCCGATTCATCCGTCTGCCACCTAGCCCCCTCTCTACAGATCCCAATCTGGGTTTGGACCCGAGCTTTAATATTCTTTTTCCTTTCTGAAATCATATCCTCTTAAAAGTGCTGGCTTGTATTTCTTTTTCTTATTTTATTGCCTCTTTTTTTTTTCTTTCTCTCTCTCTAATACATACCTTGTTACTAACAAAACCATCAATCAAACCCTTTGTACATTTTTACAGTTCTGCATTTCTGGTATCCCAAAGGAATTTTATTCCTACAATATTTACTGCTGGGCCACATTTATTCACCTTATTTTGGGGGGCAAAAAAAATCACATATCACCCTGGCTGGTATAGCTCAGTGGATTGAGCACGGGCTGTGAACCAAAGGGTCACTGGTTAGATTCCCAGTCAGGGCACATGCCTGGGTTGTGGGCCAGGTCCCCAGTGGGGGCCATGTGAGAGGCAACCACAGATCAATGTTTCTTTCCTTCTCTTTCTCCTTCCTTTCCCCTCTCTCTAAAAATAAATAAATAAAATAAAAAAAATCACATATCTTGCCTTTATATATCCAGTGTTCTACTGTACTCTTCCCTTGGGATCCTGAAGGAGCTGAAGTCTATAATACTGAAGTGACAGTGCGTTGTAGATTGGTGTCACTTGGGTGGCCTACTGGAGTGGTTCCCAGTCTGGGCGTAGGAGGAGGAAGGCTATCGATATTATCTCCTGAGAAGGTCATGTGTTAATGGAAAAAATTATCCGGACACTTTCTAACTTCTTGACACCTATTCTGCTATCAGTATAGATGTGAAGACTATTGCAATAGGGGAGACAGGTGGAGCTCAACTCCAAATACAAGAACAAGTGGGAATTTTTACCTAAGTGGGTGTGTGTGTGCAGTGGAGGTGGGGGTAGTTGGTGGATGGAAAATTAAAGAAATCAAAGGGTAGGGAGGATTCTTGTTTAACTGACCTAACTGAATTCTTGCTGAAGGCAGGCCAGGGTGATAAGATAGCAAAGGTGAGATGGTAGGGGGTAAGAAATTTGATCAGCTGTCTGGGGTGATCAGCTCTCCAGGATGGGAGGATTCTCCCTAAACTGGCTTAATAGGATTCTTGCTAAAACTGGGCCTTGCAGACCCAGCAAAGGCCAAGGTCAATGCTTAGCTATGAAGAGAGCTCACAGGAGCCTAATGTTTGAATAAGGAGAATGTCTTTCTCAGAATGTCAAGTTGGGGTTGGGATGAGGGGGGTGGGAAAAGCAAGGCTGTCTTGTATATTTCAGGACAGCTCTTCAGATGGCCCTGATATTGACAGTTTCCCGGAATTGGAAAAATTGGCCTGATATGTCTGCCTTAAATCCCTGGAAAGCCCAGCTCATTTCAACTGTGCGAATGTTCTCTACAGTGGTTCTCAACTCCAGTTACACTCTGGAAACATCTGGAGAGCTTTTAGAAACACAGATGCTCCGGCACCCATGACGTCATAGACTTGCTGTAAGTCTTTGGGAACAGGTTTCAGACAGTAGTGCTTTTTAAATCTCCCCAGGTGACCTGATGTGCAGCTGGGGTGGACCATCACATCTCCAATACACCAAATTTAAGAAACGTTAATGAGCAATGTCCCTTTTCTGTCCCAGAAATTAAAATGATTTCTATAGTTAAGGCAAATTCTTAACATTTGCTTCTCTCAGCTAAACAACCACAATTTTCTTACATTTTCTTACAGGAAACATTTTTCACACTCATCTATGGAACAATGGGTGTTTCTCACACCCTTCTCAGTCTGGTTATCCTATATTAACAAAAGTGAAACTTTTGTTTTTGTTAACTTACACAGTGAAAACAAATATTTCCAGGTCTTTCATGACTTATCCAAATAAATGAGTTGCTGAAGTTCAAATTACTATTTCTAAGTCATCCTTGTATCCGTTTTTTTTTTTTCTTTTTTCCAAAAGGGGTCGTGTGAGTAAGGAGTTGGTGGGGGTAGGGGGCACAGTCTTTAGGAGGTGAGGACCTGTGGTAGCCTGTAGTTGTGTGTTGGGTGAGGCAGAAACTTTGTCTGGTGAACTTGTGCTGTGGAAAATTATGTCGTCTTCTCTGAAGGAGCTGTCCACACAGCTGTGAGTCAGCAATGTGGCCCTTTGGTCGGAAGAATACCTCTTACTATGGTAAGAGGTATTCTTTCCATCTTGCTGTGAATACTTACCATCAGGGAGTCACCTTCTTGGAGAGTTTTATGGCTTTGCACAAGTCCTTTCCTTTTCCTTTATCCTGTAAACTGTTATGAAACAAATTATTATTAATAAGTTATATTTCAGTAACACCTTTCTTTGGCCAGAGCTCCCAGGTGGCAGTACATAAAGAAATAAAAACATAAATAAAAGTATTTCTTATCCCTCTTAACTCTGCCCATTGTCTGAAGCAATCACTGTTAATCCTTAGAATTTCACAAGTATTTTGAGTTCCACAAAATCCTTTAACCTTGGAGGATAGGCGCCATTAGGATGAAATATTTGTAAGATTAGGAGTTTTAAACTTTAAAAACAACTAAGAGATATATGAACTCTGACTTTTTGGATAGAAAGGGCCTTAGAAAAAATTGAAAAAAATATGTAAATATTATATTTGGGGGAAATTTTTAATAAATATCCAGTCATATCTTAACCAAGAATATTACTAACTTGGTCTAAGTAACTAGTCACTTAAAATATAGAGTGTTTTTAAAGACTAGATTAGAATCTTAGCCCAGGAATATGATTAACTATATTTTTTGGGGGGGTAAAGTTTGAGTAACTGATGAAATTGGGTAAGGTTTGTGCTTGTAGCAATTATTTTTTAAATTTGTCTTAGTTTCCCATGCAAAAAGCTAAAAAGGAAAATTAGTTGAAAACAAAATACACAGCATATAGCACAAAAGTATTGTCTGTGTTAAGTTATTGTGTCTATATGCAATTATTTCAAGGACAGATGCATATGGAATATGGAAGAATGATAAACTTCTCATAGAGTGCAATTGAAATATTAAAATTCCGTAACATAACACGTACTTTTCCTTCTTTGGACCTCAGCACATTCAAAATAAGCTCCACTTTCTTTTTTGCTTACACACCAGCATCAGAGACTGTCATGCCTGCCTTGCTTAGATAATAACCAGGAATCATTGTCTGGGGTCAGGTACCTTGTAAGGACTTCAGAATCAACTTGTTACTAAAGATGACCCAAAGTTTAGCATACCTCCTGATTCTGCTTACTCTGGGAATTAGGCTGTAGCTCTGGTAACTGAGTCCTCTGAGGTCACTTGTTAACGCTGATACCTTTTAAAAAATCGATAATCAGGACCACGGCTTGCCTGAAACCAATTGATAGGTGAGTCTGTTTGTTTTCAGAGAATCCTGGACAATGGCGTGGTTTTCGAAATCAGTGGGGCAATGATGAAGTAGTTAATCATTTGTTCTCCAGCTTTACACATGTCTGAACTTATCATTAATCATCAGTGTCTGTGGGTGTGCTAGCAGTTTTTGTGGACTGGTGAGTTATAAAAAAATATATAACTGGTGGATAATGATTAACAGAAAGAGTATGGAGAAATATCAGTGCTGTCAGTTCATTGCTTTGTGCTTAACTTTTGCCAGTATTCGTTATTATAGAAGAACATTTGAATGACTTCATGTCAACACAGTGACAAGCAGTTCAATCCTTCAGAAATTCCAAAATACTTGGAAGCCGTGAAATTTTCACTGTGCCATATAATGATAATCTCTATCACTCTTTGTGTGCATGTCTAGGTTCAGACTTGGGAGGGTATATCCCACCAAGTGAATATTTTATGTGTGGGTTATTTTGGGGTCCTGGTTAAGCTTCTCCCTAACTGCATATTTCCATACATTTTAAAAACTATTTACATTCCATCTTTAAGCCCAATTGTACTCTTCAAATTTAGATTTATCTTAGTTATATTTCAGGGGAACTCTTAGACCTGAATTCCCCTGAAAAGGGGAATTCACTCTATACTTTTTGTACCAAACACTAAACCTTCTAGGGTTTACTTTGGCTTGGAGGCCAGACACCGCCCACATTGTAGTCTCAGTAGGTGGAGATGCTCAATCAATTCTTAGTTTGGTGAAACTTGAAGTTTATCCTTTTCTATGAGTTTATTATCATTACTTGATTGATGTTTTAAAAGACAAATTCTTTACTTCTTAGAATATGCGGCACATTAAGCCATGGCTCTTGACAGTGGCTATTACGTGTCTGGTTGAATGTTCAGTTGTACCTCTAGCACTTGGCATTGGCCAATTAGTGGGAGAATACATGAAGAACATTCCATGTTGGTCAGATCTGGCCACCATAGGCAAGTAATAGCTGTGTGTGGATTTGTTAGTATGATATATTCACTCCCTGTTGGTTATACCTCTGTTAAATTGCAGTCTCAATAGGATGTTTACAAGAAATATACAGCATTTCTTTTTGGGTAGAGAAATCAGGATGCAGGAAACTTGAATTTCAAGATTTGAAACAGCACTATTTCAGGCATTTGGCCCATGATTCACTTTTTCAAACTTTGTCTAGTATGTAGAAAATACTCAATAAATATTTCTCAAATGAATGATTGGACATGGGATTAATCTTTACAGGTGCCAACCAACCTCGCAATTTATCATGCACCTTTCATTTGCTGGTAAAACATTTCAGAGGTTTTTTTTCTATGATACAGTCTGAAATTCAAACTCATTATCTTGTCAGGCAAGTTTCAAAATAATTTGCATCATATATATTTTCAACCTTGCATTGCATCGTGTCCTTACAAGAGAGATAATTTAAAAATCATCAATGCTAAGTCATATCATTGCATATGGCAACAATATACATATAGTACATTCTTTGTTTTATTTTAAACGATGCTTTAGGTATCTTGAATACTATCTCTTTTCAGGCTACAACATTGTTGTTGAAAGCCATCTAGATGAAATTTTTTCATTGATCTTCCTATTCATTCATTTTTAGTCATATTAACCATGAAAACCATTACAAAGATGTAGTGACTATATCTATGAATTGATTTTTTTTTTAGTTCAAATTTATTTGGTGAAAACTGCTGGCTGAAATACATTTAGAATTTTTTCCCTTTGGATTTTTTCCTACAAATTTTTAATTGTTTAAAAGAAAATAAAAAGTAAAAATTAGTGCAACTTTAAAGAAAAATATTACTATGTTAAATGAACACCCAATGTGAAATATTATGATGAAATTAACTAGTAAAGACAAATTTGATTATATTTATGAAATACAGATTTAAAATGATCATGTTTGTATATATATATTTTACAGTGCATATTAAATGTGAACATTTCCTCTTATTTTTGTTAGAATATTTTGAAAAAATAAAATAAAATCATGACAATTCTGAAAATGACAGGAATTCATAATGTATAAAATAGTTTTGCTTAAATTTTGTGTATTTTCAGTGTGAGCAATTACTAAAACAATTAATGACAAGAACTGAGAAAATATCTCTCTACTCATTATCGGTAAGACCTCTGCCTTAATTTTTGTAGCCATATATTCTGATGCTTCTTAGCATCTCAGCATGCTTAATTATCTTCCTCTTCAAAGGTAAAATAAAACACAAAACCAAACCAAACCAAAAAAGCTATCTCAGTATCAATTTTTCATCTAGCTTCTAAATTTTTCAATTTTATCCATAGATGCAAAGCATTGAAAGGAGTTGTCTACCCAAATAATGACATTTCATTACTTTCCATTCACTCCTCAGTCCATTATAAGTAGTCTTTTCTCTCTTTACATCACCCGTATGGTTCTCTTTAAGACCACCAGTGAAATCCTTATGTTTAAAATCTGTTTCCATGCACTTTGCCTCTCAGCAGCAGCAGCTGACACCCTTGCCACTGTCCTTGAAATACTCACTTTTCTTGACCTCAGCTATGTGGGTTTCTCCTTTGGGGCCGCATATACCTTTCCTGTAAAGGTTCATTTCCTTGCACCTGGCCATTACGTGTTGAAATTCCTCAAGACTTTTGTTTCCTTCTGTTTTCCATGTATTCTTCCTAGGGTATCTTCTTTATATCCATAGTTTAATTTACCATCTCTTTGACAAGGACTTTGAAATTAATATTTTGATCTCAGATTTTTTGGTCTTTAATATTGCACGTACCTGTTGAGCCTTCTTAGGTTTCTCTTTTTTAGATATTTGAAAGGTGTCTAAATTCAACATGTCTAAAACTGCACCCATAGCCTTCTGACCCAAACTCAATTATCTTCTTGTGTTTTCTACCTCGGTGAGTGCTATACTTCTGAGCACAGCTCATTCAGCCTTCTTCTGTGCTCTGTTCCAGCTACACTGGCCTGCCTGCCATTCTTGGAATAAATCAAGATAATTTTGATCAGAAGACCTCGCACTTGCTTTTTCTTCTGCCTTCCTTTGGCTATGTCTTATTCTTTATTCACTGTTCATCTCAAACATCACCTCCTCAAAAGAAGCTTTTGCTTGAGCACCATATCTGAAGTGGCTTGCTCGTCTCTACTAATCTTTACGTACTACTGTTTCTCTTTTACATGCTTATAAATATCTATTATGATGTTATTTTTAATGTAAGTTTTACATTTCTCCAAACAAGAGTCTAAGCTTCTCAAGGAAAATTGCCTTTTGTGTTGTTCCCATTAAAAATAGTGTAAGCCACTTACTACAAGTCAATTTTACTTATTAGTCCCCAAATTCATTCATTTCTCTTTATCCCCATTGCCACTTCCCTAGTCTGAACTACCATCAGCTCTTGCCCTCAATAGCTTCATAACTACATCCATTTAGTTACCTTTCAATCCACATATTTTCTGCCCTGCAACTAGGGTGTTGTTTTTACAGAAGCGAATCTTCTAATGCTTTACTCCTTAAAACATTCAAGCACTTCTCGTTATTCTCAAAATAATAATCAAAATCTTTAACATGGACTACAAAGTCGTGTGTGATCTTCATCTCTTACCATTTTCTCTCTTGCTATTCTCCCACTTCCCTGGTGTTCTGAAAGTTTCTTGAATACACCATTTTCCTCCCATCTAGGTATCTTCCATAAACTCCTTCAAATCTTCCCTTTGGCCAGGAAGTTTCTTCAATTGCACCTACTCCTAGCTTAAGATTTTAACTGGTGAATTCTTACTTACTCTGCAGATTTCAGATCTAAGTTTAATATACCTGTATTTTGCTGGGTATATTGCACACTTTTTTGCCCAAATTTTTGAGGGACAAATAAGGATGCACATTATACATGGGTAGTACTAATTCCATATTTATATAAATGTTTTTAATTCTTTTATTTATGCTTATGCATTAAAAATGTAACTCTAGAAAGCAACAATGATATACATATGCAAAAGAATTCCTTGGAATGTGATAATCCATTCTGTTTCTAAATATAAATAAAAAATTGAATTAAAAATTAAAATGAAAGATTTTTATCCTGAGAATTTAGCCAAAAATGTGGGTGGGCATTGTACACGGCGAAATAGGGTGCTGTGTGCTGTGTGTGAAGATATGACGGCGATCTGAAAATGAGAGACTCCACTCTCCTACCCTTGGAGTCTAGAACAGAAACCTGTTTGTAAACTCACCTGGCTCCCCATACTAACCCTTTCTAACCCTCTTGACTTTTTCACAATATGTAAATATACATATTTACACATTAATGGGATTCGTTTTTATCTCTCTCACTAAGCAGTAAGCTTCATGATTTGCAATATGTACTTGTGGAATAAATGAATTTATTATGTCCATTTAATAAACACTTCTTAAACACAAACTATGGTATATATTGAAAGTCAAACTTAGCCTCAATAATTAATATGGCAACATTTTGCATCTGTCAGTGTATCTACAATAAAGACAAATTCTATGGTTACAATTTGAAGCATCTGTTATTAAACACTCAGCCCAAGTTTATGTTCTTTAACATTTTTCTCTCTCCTATAATGTAAGTTCCATTTCTGTGCATTTCTCTATGTCTAATAGGAATCTTGCTTGTGCTCCTGTTTATAACATCCTTTGATGAAACTGCAACTTCAGTTAACTGCCACTAAATAGTTAACTACACTGATTGAATGGTTTCAGTGGTCGTTGCCACAAGCATTTAAGGTAATTTGTTGGCATGAGAAAACAATCCTTTCTATTTGGCAGGATATTAACTCATTTCAGCTACGGAAGCTGTAATTTTCTGAATGGTATCCTAGTGGCTGGCAAAATGCAAGTTTCCAGTCCCCTTCTCCTGCGAATGGTACAATTTACACACTGAGATTCTGGCTAGATGTGCGTTGATTTAAACCGTTGCATGATGTAAAACACCATGAGTTCAACTCAGCAAGGGTGGTTTGAATTCTACTCCGTGGAAACTCTTCTTGTTAGCAGTAGTGGGGCATAAAGTAAAAGGCAGAAGAGAGTTGGAATGCTCAGCAAGGCTGCCGTCTCACAGGGTGTGGAAACGTACGTGCATTTCCATGGCACTTCATGCCATCATCCAATGGTGTGATTTATTCTTGATTTCTTCCAGAAAGTAATTCCTGGTTCCAAGTTCCCTCTCTGCAAAAAGTCCACTAGTTGTGTGGTTACACAGTTTTGAAATCTTGGACTTCTATCAGGCTAATCTCTTTTCTTCTAAACCAAGGGTGTGGCAGGTCATCCTATGGTTTCTCTTCCTCCTCACTCTTTTTTTTTTTATCCACCTCATTTGTGTTCATGTGACTCACATTATCTTCTTTTTCTTACCTGTTGAAGACATGTTTCTACACTATTTAAAGAGCTGGCCAGTGGCATGTCATTCACACAGATAAAAATGTGAAGGACACCCCACGGGCTGTGTAAGGAGGTGGCTCTGCTTTAGAGGATCATCTGACCAACGATGAAGTTGGTTTTCAAGTGTCTGATCACTTCAAAAGAAAAAGGAGTTCACTATTTAGTGTTAAGTTTGGGTATTTATAATGGTAGTAAGTTCCTTTCTACAGTGTACTGAAATTCCACCCTTTCTTTTGCTTCTTCCTACTTTTTCCATTTAATAATCTAAATATTGGGAGAAACTAGTGCCCGACAAGACCTGAACCTCATCAGCTATGTCATCTTTTCCCTAATTCTTTCAC
Source organism: Anoura caudifer (assembly GCA_004027475.1). NCBI lineage: Eukaryota > Metazoa > Chordata > Mammalia > Chiroptera > Phyllostomidae > Anoura > Anoura caudifer. The sequence continues at coordinate 98,756 of PVKU01005708.1, read as the reverse complement.
ACATAGTAGGGGCCGAGACCCCTTCCAAGGCCCCTTGAGCTGGGACGGAGCGGGAATGCACTTCCACAGATTATGATCTAATAGTTTTTTTTTTTTTAGTTCTGTTTTCTCATAACTGGATTTAGTTTTACCTGAGGGGCTACTAAATTCAGTTGAATGTATATGAATGAATGATATTATATAAAATACAGTATGTTTACAATGTTTACTATATTTCTGCCATTCTGGGAGAAATGTTCATTAAGAGCCTAAACTCAACAGATTGTGCATGCCATAGGCATTCCTTAAAACAATTAGTTGAGCAAAGTTTTCATTTTAGTTACCACCCAAGGGTAAAGAAATCCATACATTTGATAAATTTTCATAGACTCAAAATTGGGGGAGATATCTGATCCTCTGTACTGAAGTGAAATCTGAAAAAGCAACTTTATTTTTATCTCTAACAAAACTTTATTAAAATTTCTAGGTGCAAAATATACTTAAAATGGCACATTGGGCTTCTAAAAATTGTTAATATAGCAAGTATTCTGTGTCTTCAAGTTAGGATGCTTTATGTAGGATAACTTCAAGAAAATTTAGATAATATTTCTGCAACTATCTTATTAAAAGATTGCATATTTTCTAACAAAAGAGACATTAGGACATTCAAAAGCAAATGTTTGCTCCCAATATGCCCTCAGGAGATAAGAATGATAGTGCCCCAGTGCCATTTCTTTTAGATTATGTTAACAAATATACAAATATTTGGATATAAATTATGAAAATTATGAAAGCTAGTTAATTATGAAAGCTAGTTAAAATAGAGTGCAGACTTTGTAAAAGCAGCCTGTCTGATGTACTGACCATCTGCCTTGTAATTATGGCCATTAGCAGGATTTCTGTAATCCAGAGGCAGAAGGAAGACAGCTTGGCTACCGGATATATAATTGAAGGAGGGATGACCTTCTTCCTGTTCTCTGTCATTGCAGTAGATGGTGATACTACTTCACGGACAGGAGTCTGCTTTATTTTCTCCTATGGGCCCTGTAAGTCAGGGACCTTTTCAACAAACTTAGGTAGAGTGGCCCACGGGGCATCCCGTCAGGCTTTCTGTGAAAGGACTGACCACAAGTTAATTTTGCCAGCCCTTCTTGGTGTGCTCTCGCCATAACCTCTCTGTACTTCTTTGATCAGGTTTATTAGTGCTGTATTATAGTGCCCACACCTCAAGATAAAAGAAATTGTTTGAATTCTTCCTTAACAGTGTAGTTTTTTTAATATTTGGACATCCCCAGGGATATCCTGATTGCCATGTGAGGTGGGTGGGTTTCTGTCATCCTCTTACTGGAACTTGAGGCTGCATTTGATGCTTCTTTGACACCCTGCTCTTACATGCTTCTTATAACGCACCTCTCTACTCCCTTCATGTGTTTCTAATCTCTTTACCTATGTCTCAAACGCAGGTGTTTCTCATGGTGGTGAATCCCGCTAATTATTTAATATCCATTCTTCCCTTTTTATTTACCAATGGAATTCTGATTTTAATGGGGCCAAACTGTATACTATGGGTAAATGTATTCACGTCTCCAGACTCCTTTGAGAGCACTTTTGGGCAATGAGATGGAATCAAAAAGTCTAAAGGGTTAGCTTCTGGGGAAACTATTGTTTTCTAGATAAAAAGGGATGCATGCTTTTTCATTTCCCTCTTCTTGCCAGGGATGAAAAGTATGCACATCAGATGCCTGAAGGTAGACAAGCTAGCTTGTGACCTTGACAGTGAGACTCACTTGCACTCAGGAAAACACAGCTAGATGGATCCTGGGTTTTTTATTTCTTTTTCAATCTGCCTATCCCTGGATTTCTCATTATGCCATAAAAATAAATCCTTCTTTGGTTAAGTCACCATGATTTTTGTTTACTTTCAGCCCAAAGCAATTCATGCCAATTTCTGCCCTTGTATTTTGTTTCTAATTTTTTCCTTTGTTTTATGTTGTTTTTGCTATCAGTTAATGAAATATCCTTCCCTTTAATGCAAACTCCTTCCATGCAGATGTTGGGTTATTTTTATCCATGTGCCTTAACCGCCTAACACACATCTGGGAAATAGCAAGAACCATTCTCTGATTCTTTATGCATGAATAAAAAAAAACAGAATTGGGAACCACAGAATTCATAGAAAGGTCAGCCATTTTGCACTATTCAAACTTAGAATTTTATTACACTTTTTCTGGTAAAAGTAAAATAATCTTTAGTGGGAGCCCTAAGAAATAGTAATTTGATGCTTCAATGAAAAGTTTCTGACAACCAGGAGTTGAAGAGAACCCAGTAAAGATAGGGACTATCTAATTAATGTTCCAGAAAGGAGAGAGGAGACAGAATAGCTGCCGATGGGTGGTGGCTTGAATGATCAGCATGCATTAAGAAAGAGAAGAGACTATGGGCTTAGAGTAGCATCTTTCTGGATTTACTCTTTTCTAGATTTTTGGTTGTCCACCACCACCACTCTCACTTTAGAAATGTATCTCTCTCCTAGACAACTTTTGTGGTCTCCAACCTGGTCCCTTGAAAACTCATCTGCAACCCTCAGTATCTTATCTGAAATTAAATTTGGTCATGTCAGTCCATTGTCCAAAGCCCTTCAAAGCCCTTTATTGCCAGAGTTACAGTCTCAGCATGGAGCACGGGTCCCCCAGTGGTCTGCTTTCCCCAGTCCTTCCCACCCCACGCCTCACTTCAGTGCCCTGTCTGCCAGGAATATTTGCACTTTTCTGATGTCCTTTGTTCCTCTTTGCCCCCGTGTTGTCACATAGGTTATCTTCATGTCTTGGGTTCCTGGTCACTTACCTGGTTGCTTGGCTAATGCTCTTTAATTTTTAAAAATTATTCTTGTATATTCTGTTACAGTTAACCCCATTTGCCCTCCTTCTGCCAGCCTACCCCCCACTTCCACAGCCAATCCCTGAACCATTGTTCATGTTTTTGGTATTTGCCTTTCACCATCTGGCTTATTTCATTTAACATAATGCTCTCCAGTTCCATCCATGCTGTGACAAAAGGTAGGAGTTCCTTCTTTCTTTCTGCTGCATAGTATTCCATTGTGTAAATATACCACAGTTTTTTGATCCACTCATTTACTGATGGGCACTTAGGCTGTTTCCAACACTTGGCTATCATAAATAGTGCTGCTATGAACATTGAGGTCACAAGGTCTTTTGAATTAATGTTTCTAGGTTCTTAGATTATATTCCCAGCAGTGGAATCACTGGGTTGAAAGGCAACTGTTTTTTTTTTCTTTTGTTGTTTTGTTTTTAAAGACTAGGGTCTATTTTGTCTGTTACAGAAGCTTTAACCACTTAATAGCTATGGACCCTTGTATAAATTAAACCCTTCATTTTCCTTACTAGTAAAATTGTGATAATAATAGTATCAACCTCATGGGGGTTCCTCTGAGCTTGAAATGTGAAGTACTTAGAACACAGTGAATAAGTACATAATGTATTACTATATAATACATTTGTTATTATTATAGCATAACTTCCCTAGGTCTTTTAAAATAAATCTGAATTTGATATATCTGTACTGTGCATCCTATACTACCATGTACATATTTTTACTTTTTGACTTATTGACAGGCAGTATGGCACTGTGGAGCCAGAGTACTGGTTCAATTTTTGGTTCTACTACTTTCTAAGTATAAGGCCCTAAGCATGCCAATAACCTCTCTGTTCCTTATTGTCCTCAGCAGTGAAGTCAGGATAATATAAGATCTATTTCACAGGATTGTTGTGAGGATTAAATGAGTTAGTATATGTGAAGCTCTTAGACAGTGTGTGGCACATAGTAAATGATATAGAAATCTTTGCTGTGCTAATTACATATTTACAAATATGTTTTCAACCACTTGAAAGTGAGCTTTCTTCTTTTCCAGTTTGACTGAGATATAATGACATAAAACACCGTGTAAGTTGAAGGTATACAACATGATGATTTGATGTATGCACACACTGAGAAGCAGTTACCACAATAAGGTTAGTTGACATATCCACTACCTCACATAGCTACGACTTGGGTGTGTGGTGAGAACTTTTAAGATCTCTCTTAGCAGTCTTCAAATACACAATGCAGTATTGTTAACTGTGGTCACTGTGCTGCAAATCACACCCTCAGAACTTATAATGGGACCTCTGTATCTTTTGATCACCTTCACTAATTCTCCCCTCCCCCAGTACACATGCCCACCAACCCTGGCAACTACCAGTCTGGTCTCTGTTTCTATGGGTTTGAAAGTTTCAGCTTTCTCATATAAGTGGGATCTAACATTATTTACCTTCTCTCTCTGACTTCTATCACTTAGCATACTGCCCTCAAAATCAATCTATGTTGCAAATGCCAAGATTTCCTTTGTTTGTTTTGTGGCTGAATAATATTCATATGTATATATGAATAATGCTATATATATATATAATTATTCTATTCATTCATCCATCAAGGGGTGTTTAGGTTGTTTCTATGTCTTGGCTATTGCAAATAATGCTGCAGTGAACATGAACATGTACATATCTCTTTGAGAGAGTGGTTTCAGTTCCTTTGGCTATGTAACCAGAAGTGGAATTGTTGAATTATATGGTAGCTCTATTTTTAATTTGTTCTTTGATCCATTTGTGTGGGGTCTACATTCTATATGTTTATCAATTTTTCTAGCCTCCATTATTTTTTAATTATATTTTATTGATTATGCTATTACAGTTGTCCCATTTTCCCCCCTTCATTACCCTCCACCCTGAACACCCCCTCCCACCCACATTCCCCCCTTTAGTTCGTGTCCATGTGTCATAAGTTCTTTAGCTTCTACATTTCCCACACTATTCTTGCCCTCCCCTGTCTATTTTCTACCCACCGTCTGTGCTATTTGTTCTATGTACCTTGTCCCCCTCTCTCCTCCTCCCACTTCCCTGTTGCTAACCCTCCATGTGATCTCCATTTCTGTGTTTCTGCTCCTGTTGTAGTGGTTTGCTTAGTTGGCTTTTGTTTTAGATGTGGTTGTTAATATCTGTGAGTTTGCTGTCTTTTTACTGTTCATATTTTTTATCTTCTTTTTCTTAGATAAGTCCCTTTAACATTTCATATAATAAGGGCTTGGTGATGATTAACTCCTTGAACTTGACCTTATCTGAGAAGCACTTTATCTTCCCTCCCATTCTAAATGACAGCTTTGCTGGATAGAGCAATCTTGGATATAGGTCTTTTATTTTCATGACTTGGAATATCTCTTTCCAGCCCCTTCTTGCCTGTAAGGTCTCTTTTGAGAAATCAGCTGACAGTCTGATGGGAACTCCTTTGTAGGTGACTGTCCCCTTATCCCTTGGTGCTTCTAGAATTCTCTCCTTCATTTTAATCTTGGGTAATGTAATTATAATGTGTCTTGGTGTGTTCCTCCTTGGGTCCAACTTCTTTGGGACTCTCTGAGCTTCCTGGACTTCCTGGAAGACTATTTCCTTTGCCAGATTGGGGAAGTTCTCCTTTATTATTTGTTCAAATAAGTTTTCCACTTGTTGCTCTTCCTCTTCCCCTTGTGGTACCCCTACAATTTGAATGTTGGGACATTTAAAGATGTCCTGGAGGTTCCTAAGCCTCTCCTCACTTTTTTTGAATTCTTGTTTCTTCCTTGTTTTTTGTTTGGTTGTTTCTTTCTTCCTTCTGGTCCACTCCATTGATTTGAGTCCCAGTTTTCCTCCCATCTCTGTTGGTTCCCCATGCATTTTTCTTCATTTCACTTATTGTAGCCTTCATTTTTTCATCTGATTTGTGAGCAAAATCAACCAATTCTGTGAGCATCCTGATCACCAGTGCTTTGAATTGTGCATCTCATAGGTTGGCAATCTCTTCATCGCTTAGATAAATTGGCTCTGGGGCTTTGATTTGTTCTCCGGTTTGAGCCATTTTTATTTTTTTATTTTTATTTTTTTGTCTAGTCGTGGCTGTTATGTAGTGAGGGGTGGAGCCTTAGGTGTTCCCCAGGGCGGGACATCCCAGTCGCTGGGTAGTGATGCTGTATGTGGGGGCGGGGTCTGAGAGGGAACAATGGCGCTTGTTCTGCTCACTCTTGGATTCCACTCCCTTCCACTGCTTCCCCTTTGCCTGGATTATCTGCGCTTGAATGTGGGACCACCTGGTCAACCAGCCACCTTATGCAGCCTCATGGGTCTGCACAGATGCCACCCCATGCCCTGGGGTCTGCTAGCCGCTGCCTGTGCACCTGGGATCTGCCAGCTGCTGCTGCCTGCATGCCTGGTCCGCACCTCCGCTTTTTCCTGCCACGACTCCGCCCCTCTTACAGGTCTGAATGAATCGTTGTTGGACTTCCAAACAGTTCGATTTTCTGAGTTCTGGTTGCATTCTTGTTTCTAAATCTTTGTTGTCCTTAATTTTGGTTGTGAGAGGAGGCACAGTGTGTCCGCCTACGCCTCCATCTTGGCTGGAAGTTCTAATCTCCATTATTGATTTCTAATTTTATACTATTGTGGTCATAAAAGACACTTGATATAATTTCTATCTTCTTGAATAGTTGACACTTGTTTTGTGTGCTAACATGTGATCTATCTTCATGACTATCCCTGGTATACTAGAAAAGAAGTTCCTGTTATCTGGCCGATGGATGGTTGCTAGCCCGTCTTCTTGGGAAGGGAATTGAAGTCAGGAAGCACCAAGGTTGCCTTCCTGATGACTGAAAATGAGTTTTTTGAAAGCAGAGGTTGTGACATTCATTTTATAAATTTCTGGGACCAAATGATGCATGAGGTATATAGTTGACATTCATTAAATCTTTCTTAAATGAATACAGGATTTTTTTCCACCAAGAAACACAATTAAAAGTAAAAACTGATGAAGTTTTAATTTAAACATCCCTAAGTTTGCTGTTCAGGAAGAGCGAGATGATTGGCCTACAGCAGGTTTCGCCCTTCCTCTGCTAGTGTTTCTTTATTCCTGTCAGATTTGATAAGGGCCATAATAAAACTTGGAGAAAAGATTAAACTGCTGACACTTGAAATATCCAGTTAGAAAATCTGATGTTCTCCCCATTTTCACTCCCATGGTTCCTGACTGTATTAAGCAAGTTTATTTCAGGGCAACTTAGGTCATAGAGATCTTATTCTGGGTGACAGAATATACTGAGCCTATGCTCTGTATGTTTCCATCCCACTGCTCTGTAATGGATGAAGAATTTGTTGAGTTTCCTTCTACTTTATCATTGGGTTACTGGATAATTTGGGTCAGATGAGTTCCTCTTAGAGTCGCACAGTCACCGCAGGAGCTTGGTCCTCTGGGAACAATGTCCTCCATCAAGCCTGAAGATTTTACTCAAGAGTGTAACCTGATCAAGTTTATATTTTGAAAAGATCAATTGGGAGTTCATGGGAAGAAACATTGGGGAGGCCTGAGAGTCACAGTGGGAGACCAGTTAGAAGGCTGATGCAGTGGCCCAGGCCAGGAACCAAGGCAGAAACAATCATGGGGTGGAGAAAAAGGGAGAGATTTGGGAAGCGTTAAGGATTTATAACAGGCAATGCTTGTTACTGACCAGAGATGATGGAGGATGTTAGAATGGCTCCTATGCATCTGTATTCTATTGCTGGGTACCTAGTGGGACTGTTAATCAGTGTACAGAGAAGAGGAGAATCAAGCTTTATTTGGGAAAGGTAATCACTTCTGACCGATGCACCTGGCAGGCAGTTGTTATAAGGTCTGGAAGTCAGGAGAGGCCAAGGCTGGAGATAAAGTTTCAGGTGTCATTACTGCATGGGTATTAGTGGAAACCATGGCTGGGAATGACACCATAGGCAGAGTATATACAGCGAGACAATAAACAGAGAATGAACTCTATCTTGCCACAACGACAAACTAATTTACTTTTTAGGAGATAAGGAAATGGAGTACAAGAGATCTTGCAACATTTCAGAAACCTTCTTATGGAAAGTTCATTCTTAAGGTCATGGAAAAAGCCTAGTATCTTTTCTCAGAGGTCTTAAAAACAAGTTACCGATTCCTATTTATATATCATTTTATTAAATCATATTTATATGTGATTCAATAAAAAGGTATATGTGCAAAATATAAAACACAAACCAAAACAAGGTCACCACCAAGAAAACAATACTCTCAGGTACATTCTTAGTTGTAAATAACCTCCATCCCTTTCAATCAGAGAAGGCTACAGGGCATTCCTATACTCTAAATTTATAGTTTTTTCCAAAGTGAAAAATACTTTTTATGTCACCATCTAATACACACACACATAGGCACACCACCGACACAAAAGTTTTATAAAGCAATACTTAAAATACTTAACCTTACTTCTTGTGAGGTATTCTTGATATTCTTCATTACATTCCATTTATTTTGTTTAATAATGCTCCTTTCTTTCTGATCCACTGCAAAATAAATAAACTCTGACTCAACAACCTACAAACCTGATTTTGCAAACTACTAGAATGTCACAATCCACATTTTGAAAAACCTCTGCTTTTAAGTCCTATTGAACCTTAAATAGAGTAAAGGTGAATTCTAATAGTAATACCTTTATTGAAAGCAGGCTAGTGTAAAAGAGTTTCTAGAAGACTAGTTAGGGCCCTTGTGAATCTTCTCACAGGAATCTTGCTGAGGAGTTCCAAACCAGTTAGTTAATAATTTGTTCATTTCAGATTCAGCCAGCAATGTTATGGACCGCCTGTTTCAGGCATGTGCTGAGCTCCTTGTTGGGGATAAAGCATTCCCACAGCGTGGATCCCGAGATGTGTTAGAAACTTACATAATTTGAGGATCCACTGTAAGAGTAAAAACATAAAATGGCAAATATAAAATTAGATGCCAAAGTGATTATTTATTTATGATGGGAAAAATCACAATATATTCTTCAAGTCTGGGATCCCTTTTGCCTAAGATCCCTTTTGTCAATTTACCAAAAATGTTTATGCGGTAATGCTTACTGATGGCAGCCTTGTTCCCTTCTCACCTAGAACATTCCACCTCTGCAACTTCCCCACTCAGAGAGGTCTCTCTAAACAAATGGACCACAACCTGACATTTCATTAGCCTCAAAGTAAATTGACCTCTGTGCCTCTGTGTAAACAGCATCAACCACTTGTGTCCTCTGGGCAAGTGAAAGGAGTAGTCAAATAATACATTATTCAGTTATTTTGTGGGACGGGGAGATGCAGAGAACTAGGAGAGCATGGGGTAGGAAATCAGACCTAGTCTGCAGCGCAGGGAAGACAGCCCTGAGCAAAGCAAGCTAGAAACGTAGGAGTTCGAGCTCAGGCGCTGTAATCACAGGCCAGGTCCCAGGGCTGCTGCTTTGCAAACTGCCTGAACCAGACGGTGACAGGACACATCCAGAAACTTGGACTTAGTGTCCAGACATTTTTAAAACAATTTGAATCGTAATTTAAAATCCATTAAATCTAGTAATACGTTGAAGTATGCATTGTGCATTCTCTTTATATTTTTCACTTTGTTTCCCCAGAAATTCATTTTTCTTACATTTATAGCAGTATGCACACGCACAGACTCAGGGCTGGGGGGAACCTGGTTCTTCAATATTGGTGGGCTGAGAAACACTGTCAGAGACCCTTCTGACACGGGAACTCCATGTCCCTCTGCCTTCTGTCTGCAATACTTCAATAGAATTAAAGTGGAAATGAAATACCATTTAAAATAAAAGCTAGACATTAAGAAGTATTAATTACAATTACTTTAAAATAGAAAACTTTTTAGTAAATATGAAGCAACAATGATATTAAAAAGGATGTGAGAGTTAAAAATTCAAAGCAGGACATGCAAAATTAGGATGTGGTAACTTTTAAAAAACAGAACCAATAAAAGGATAAATCCTTACATGGCATGAACTAATACAAAAAGAGTGCAAATGACAAGGAAATATGCATCTAGGCGTTGAAAACCAGTGGACATCGTTACTCCCAACACCAGGCTGCTCTCTGGTCCAGAGTCCTGGGGGCCTGTCAGCCCCAGTCCCCACACTGCTTGTGGGCGGGAGAAGACGCTGCGCTCTTCCGCGTGGGCCGCACGTGCATTTCAAGTTCTGGGCGGGAGAAGACGCTGCGTGGGCCGCACGTGCGTTTCCCTGTCTCCAGGGTTCAGTGCAGCGGTAGCTCCGCGGGATTATCCGGCTTCCCCAGGTGAAGAGCACCTGTTAGAAATACACAGGCACCATATTTCAAAGCCTAGAGCAAATTTAACTTTTTGACATTTATGGATTAAGAAAGAGTTTGCTTCTAAACATTTAATTTCATTTCACAGTAATCAGTCAAAGGGTGCTTGAGTGTTAATGAAAGAGTAATGCATTTTACCTTAAACATTAGCTTTTCACTCACTTTTTTTGTGTGTAAACTGCATCCCCCTTTTTTTGCCTACTTTAATTTCAGAACAAAATTTAAGTAAATTTATATGATTCTTTTTGCCAATAAATAGTGAAAATTTGGTCATCTTAAGAAAGCATTTATTAATGCAGTCAAAATAAACTACTTTTTATAAGTTGCTTATTATAAAAAATATTCAAAGTATGAGTTCTTCAATTGAGCTAAACTAGCAGACTGTCTAATGTGTTTATCTCTATAAGCTTCTAATTCTTGCAGGGTGTATGTCATTATTTTAAAAATAATTCACAACTCTGTCATTTTTTTTCTTGACAGATTTAGAACATTGTATATTGTATTAGGTGCATTTAGAACTGTTCCCATATTTACAAATTAGCAGGAATGGATGACTTTTCCATTGCAGCTTTCTTTAGCCATTATGTCATAATTGCTTAATTTAGACAAAGTAATGTCATGTCACATTGGTAATTTAGCAAAGATAAATCACATTTTTGTCAGGTTGTTTTCTCCTCACGTAGTTAGAATTATGCACTCTTAAGGCGTTGGTGAAATTTATAAATGGGATCTACTTTGAACTGAATTTTAGGGGAAAAAAATCTTAACTGAGATTAATGCAGAAGAGATTGTTGACTTGCATTTTTATTTTTTGTTATTGTTTGTGTAAGTCATTTAAGTTTCAGAAAGTTGGGACAATTTTAGAGAAATGTCCTGTACCCAAATTAGAACACATGGATTGTAAATAATGTATTAAGTCAATGGAAATATACCTGGCAACAGGAAAGGACACACATGTTGTCCAGAGAGGGGGCTTGTTCCCTTTGGGGTAAGCTTTTTTCTTTTACAAGTTTATGTTGTACCATAACAAAGAAATGTAAACGGCTCTTGGATAAATTGATAGTGATGATTTTTTCATAAATCATGCTTCCGTGAATGCGGTCTGATTAGTGTGACGAACATAGATCGTTTGCGTTGGTTAGCACACGGCATAACCGGTCTCCTAACAGCATCGGAGAAGGAATGAATAAGTGCACGACACTGGAAATGTTTGGAACATTGACTAGAAATCATCAACCCCCCTGAAGTGTCTAAAGATCTGCTAGAAATTCAGTCATTTATAAGACCTACTTGGATAGTGTGATAAACTGGTCAAGCCCATTTTCCAGACTCCTGCAGGAGTTTTACCCAGGCCACAGCAACACAGGCTTGTGTGCTTTGATTTCAGTGCATTATTTATTCTTCTGAAGACACAGTTCAAAGGGAAAGGCATGCGTTGCAGATGCTGTGGATCTAATTACAGAAATACACAGATGCCATGAAAAACTTACCTTCAGGCCCAGGATGTAAGTTCAGGATCTGAAACTCAGGAGTCTGTTGAGGTGAGACCCATTGTTCTGTAGCAAACACACATGACAAGTTCTGAAAATGACGGCACCTACTGGTGCTTTCCTCCCATTTTGCTAATGAAGTTCATCTGGGCCCAACGGTGCAAAGTGGACTGAAATTCAACCTTATTTTAGTTGACTTCTCAGGACTCGTTACCAAATTACATATGTATAATAAAATAAATACAATTACGTAACAAATTACAAGTGCAATTTAATTGCTCATAAGGAAGTTATGAGGAGAAGAGTAAATTTTTGGAGGGAAAAAGTATATTTTGGATAATATATGTCAGTATTAAAATGGTGTTACTAGATCCCGCTTATAAAAACCCACTGTAGAATCTAGATAAGAAGTTATCCATTTACTCTCTTTAAAGTAAGCTTTTCCCCACAGACATGGATGTGAAAATTTAGCTTTCCTTTAGCCCAAGTAAATTATTACATAGCAAAGAAAAGAAAGACCAGGGTGAGGGGAAGCTGCTCAGTAGAGGCCAGGAGCCTCTCCGCACTGAATTTCAAGTGCTGCTTCTGATGTGATTTTCTTCTTTTTCATTAATAAAGGGTACTAAGGAAGTAACACAAACATAATAACTGTTCACATAGCCCCTTTCACAGGATATTCTTAGGGGCTTGCATTTTCTGAGCCTCTTATCTGATAGTGGAATAGAACTGATGCAGATGGTGGAGAAACAAATTCTTTGGAAGTGGATGCAATGAGCAATATGGTGTAATCTTGGACACAATGTTTCCATTGTGTTCGATGCATTCATTCATTCATTTGCAGATGCATTCATTTGCAAATTACTCACAGCTCATATCTCTTTTCAAACTAAGAATGTGTCATTCCAGGAAGGCCAGCACATCCATGACCTACTAGATTCCTTAAAAGGCTGACCTCGTTCTACTTCTCTCTGTCCCCTCCTATTTCCTTTGAGAGGCTGGAAGAGCCTCCGTGACAGGCGCACAGGCCCATTCGAATTACAAAGTTAGTTCCCCAGCTACTCAGGCCTGTACGTTTTTCCTGCAAATACTTCATTGCACATCTATTCACAGATAAATTTAAATAGTGAAATTAACCATATGTTGTCATAGCAATCATGGGAAATAGAATTATGCTGGCTAAGTTTATTCTGCTATAACGGATGTGCAATAAGCAGAGGGAAGACATACTTAAATGGATACCAAGTTTATTTAGTGGGGAAAGGTATCTTTCACATTCACATATTGGGTCAAAGTTATCTATGATGCTGGGAGAATAAAAAGGGTAGAGAGCAATGAGATTAGTAAAGGAAGTAACACCACAAAAGAAAATCTTAGTCAGATAGAATAAAATTCTCCGGTAACCAAGAATCAGTGCTTGGTGTTTACCAGTTCATGAAGTTTCAGTTTAGATTGTTCCAGATGAATCTGTTGCCTGCTATGTGTCAATGCCCGATTCTGAGTTTTAGAGATGAATGAAACAGCCTCCACCTGCAAGGAACTCAGTTGACAAAGGCATCTGAGCAGAGCGAAGTCTGGTTGTGCAGGAAACCCATCCTTGACAATGAAATCCCTGAGCTGAAACTTGCACAATGATGCGGTGTCAACTAAATGCCTGCAGGGAAAAGAGCGAAGACTTGTCCATACAGGAGAGTCAGAAAACGAGAGCATGGGAGATGAACCAGTAGTTTCACCGTGGCTATATGATCTCCATTCCAGCACTCAAGCCTCCTTGTCACACTCTTCAAATTCATTGAAGACTCACCTATACATTAATTTAAGTGTATTGTGACTGGACTTAGACCTTTTTATACTTTGATGCAATTCCAGATATTATTATTAGTGATAGAAATAACTGAAATATTTTTTTCCCTTCCCACCTGCTGTTTGATTTTTGGCACCCACACTGAGAAAAGTATTAAAACAGATCAATAGAAACAGTTTGTGAGGAGCTGTGAAAACTAATGTTGATTACTAGGAACTACCACTGTTGGCACAAAATAAAAATCTCCATTTTCCTTTTTTTGGACATTAGAGAGTGTGTTGTACCTCAGAATATGATATGTAATAATTCTCATGCAATTCTGTGGGAGAATATGAAAATGTCAGGGAGGAAGCTAGATGGATAAGTAATTGTTTGCAAAGGTCATTAGTGGCTCAATTATTGTCACTCTGAAGGGAAGTGTCTAGTTTCTTGCCTCTTGACTCTGTCATCACATTTGGATCATCAACATTGAATTGAAACATTAAAAATATTATTGCCAATGCTGCAATATTTTCCCCTTCCATTCTCTCTCTAAAAATAATGGTAGAAATGGCAAACATCTATTATGTAGTTGGCATTAACATACATTTTTAAAATCTTCATCATGTCCCTTCCACATAGGCAGGCGTATTGTATTCTAGTCTTATAGGTGAAAGTAAAACAACTCACTTGGAAAGTTATATATCCTGTCATGTGGAGTCAGTGTCCCCGAGCTGGCTCTTCTGGCTCCCAAACCCATGCTTTGCCCAGTGTTTTCAACTACCTGTGCACAACACCTTCTTCACACACACACACACACACACACACACACACACACACACCTCAATAAAGTACTTGCACATTACATATTATGACCCTGCTGCTGTCTCGGGTGTTCTTCCTTATGGAAGGAAATATCTCCACTGAGTAACGAGGAACCAAATATCCTCCATTACTCTAACTAGAGAAGCTCATCTTTATAAGTTGATAACTTGATAGCCTCTGATATGAAGGAAAGAGCATAAACATCATTATTATTTACTTTAGTTTTTAAAGTAAGCTTTTAATCATTTGGAAAAGTTTTAGATTTACATTAAAAGTGTGACAAGAGTCACGAGGGCTCCTGTAGTTTTCATCTAGTTCCCCACGATGCTAACATCGCGTATGGTACATTTGGAAAACTAAGTAAAATTCACACCATTGCTATTGATAATGCCACTACGGACTTTACTTGGACTTTACCCATTTTCCCACTAATGCCTTTTTTCTGTTCAGGGTCCAATCTGAGATCCACACTGTGTTTGTTGTTCATGTCACCTTAGTCTCCTCTGGTCCGCAATGGTTTCTGAGATGTTTGTTTGTTTGTTCATGATTTTGGCCCCTTGGAAGAGAACTTGTTAAGTAGTTTGTAGAATGTTCCTCAGTTTGATTCATAGGATGTATTTGTCACAATTGGCTCAAGGTATGGGTCATTGTGAAGAATACCAAGATGTGAAGTCACTTTTCTCATTACATATTATCAGGGATTCGAGATATTATTGGGGAGGAAAACTATCTTTCCTCTACTTCGATTCTTGTCTTGGTCTCTGTAACAAAATATAGGTTAAGATTATCAAGAAAAAGGCATGTAAATTTATTTAATGTGCATTTTACATGGCATGAAAGTCTTCCTAAGGATATTCAGATCTGAAGAAGTGGTTGAACCTGAGTGTTTGGGAGCCAGGTTTGAAGAAGAGTGGAAAGCTGTGGACAAATGTGGCAAATTAAGGGAACTTAGCAAGGCTTGTTCATTTAGGTTCCTTTTGGCATCCTTCTGTCTTTGGGGATAAGGATGCTCCTTTTTCTCTGCGTATAGAGAGGGTGCCTCTCACATAGAGGTTTTATGCTTAGTTCAGGGGAAGATCAAAGAATCCTTCCTGCACCTGTCATTTCTCAAATTCCTTCAGCTTAAATGATCCAACATGTATGCTAAGGTACCATAGTTTGAGGTAGGGTGCCTGAATCCTATCAACACCAACGTGACCTAGCCCTAGTGGTATTAACCAAACCACCATGACTTGGTTAAAATTGTGTTTGCCAAGTTTCTTCACTGAAAAGCTACTGTTTGTTGTAGGTTGACTCGTGTCTTCTAAAAAAGATATGTTGAAGTCCTAGTGCCCAGTACCTGTAAATGGGGCTTTATCTGAAAAGAGGGTCTTTGCAGATTTAATCAAGTTAAGATGAGGTCATTAGTGTGGGCCCTAATTCAATAAGATGAAGAGTCCTCCTTACAAGAAGAGGAAAACAACATATGAAACAAAAGACAGAGACACACAAGGAGAATTTCATGTGACAACAGAGGCAGAGACAGGAGTGAAGTAGCTGCCAGGGATTGGCAGCCACCTCAGAAACTGGAAGAGGCCAGGGAAGGTTGATTCTTCCCTCCACGTTTCAGAAGGAGCATGACCAGCTGGCAACTCGATTTCAGATTTCCAGACCCTAGAACTTGGAGAGACTAGCTCTCTGCTCTGTTGGGCCATTTGATTTGTGGCATTTTGTTATTACAATCCCAGGAAACTCACACGCTATTCATTTTCCATCCTGTAGCATTTGTAAGCAAATCACTAAATCCAGGTCATACTCAAAGGCATTGAATTGCTTTTATGCATACATTTTGAAAACTCTGGACAGAGCTTGTCACTATCTCTTTATTCTAGTTAATCTGTGGCTGATGACATGAGCAATGGAAAGACTGGACAACAGCCACTGACCACTGCACTGCATTTAAGCTTATCAAAGAATTCTTTTCAAGGGCAAAAATGAAAGTCTACTCATTTGCATTCCCTCCAATAACACTATTCTAATGCAGAGAGTCGTAATAGGTTTTTGTAACCTGTGCTTAACACAGTATTGAATGAATGAATGCAATAAGAATGCAGTTCTTAACTCAGGTCTTTTCTGTGAAATTCCCCAAAAAGCCTTTTTATTTAACACTAATTTGATTGAACTAGCTGGACAGTGTGGTTAAACCACTTGAACCATTTATAAGAGTTGAAACTATAGTTCCATTTTTTTTCTGTAACAGAAGGAAAGAAGGAATATCGGATTAAATCTATTTGTGTGTAAAAATTCCAAAGTAAGTTGTGGTTTCAACTGTATTTCCCCAATGTAAACTGTGGTTTCAATTGTATTTGAGGAAGCTAATGCATTTTATTTTTTCTTCGCAGTTCTTTCTTTCTTGTTTTCTTTTATTTACAAGAGGTCACTTTCAGGGGAACTAAGTGTATAGATATTTGCTTCAAGTATACATTAAGTCTGGACATAAGAAAAGAGAAGAAACATATAAAAGTTTATATTTTGCTACCCTGTTTGCAGTAATAACACCTATTTTCTGAAACTTGAGCTTTTCATTAGATTTACCTTAAAATTTAATTATGTAAAACCAGTGCATTAGAGCCTCTGAAATCATTGTAGTTTGAAAGATGATCCCTAAAGATTTGCACACCCAGGGGTGCTGGGAGGTATCATTACCAATTACCAAAATATGCTTAATGCTGGTCCATTTTTCTTCCTACACAATGCAGCATTTATTGGAAACAATCCAAACCCATATGTATGCCCTGAAGTGTCCATTTAGCTTAGCAAAAAAGAAGTGTTTCCTGTTACATTATACAATATTGGCCATCAATTACTTTTAAAGTGTGCGCTGCTGGAGGTTTTAAGTACTCATGCAGATAGAAATGACAATATCCCACACTTTTGTCATATATAAAAACATTGGAAGATAAATTCTGATACACAGTATGTATACACTGGGCTTCCTACATAAAAAGTATATACATGCATACATATGTATGCATGTATATATGTATATACATATGTGTGTGTATTGTATGTATATATATGATGAGCAGTTTTTATTTTAGATATGGTATATAATGACCTTACTGTTTCTATATGAGTCTACCAGTTTAATCATTTTTATGAGTACATCTCTTTGACCATTCCTTATCAAATTCATCTCCAAATAATGGCAGTGAGCTTGTTTAGAGACAGTCTTAGAGAAGGAGCAGTCCAGGGAGGTGGGTGGAGAGACTGCGATGATCATATTCCAAGACACCAGACAAGGAGATGTTTCATTTTCTGTAATTTCTTGTTATTGTTCAATTATCACATTCTCAGGAAGCTTACTGAAGTGAACAAGTGTAATATCAGCTGAGTTTGCTAAGTGTATATCCAGTTTATGACACAATAATTATTGGCAATCATTGATTACTAAATGTATCTTCAACCATCTGTCATACGAGCTGTAGTTGGGGACAAAGGGAGAAGACATGTGAGAATCAAACAATCTAATGTGAAGGCTGCGTCCCGGGTCTTTATGAAAAGCTGCCCTCCATGTTTCTTTCTACATTTGGTTCCAAGGAGATGAATTGTGCAGGGAAAGTTCTGAGGGCTGAGTGCTGGGTGTCACACGGACATATTGATAGTTTGGCGCCAAGGAGAAAATGGATTTTCGTTTTTCTAATTTCCTTAAGGAAAAAATGATGTTACACTTTGATGAAAGAAGAGAAACCATCTAACTGAATTGAGCACTCCCTTCCCACCGAAAACCCCTGTGTATATATTTATGAAAAGCCTTGTTTTACAAAATGTTTTTTCTTCAGCAGCTTTAGCAGTTGGTCCCATTTGCTTAAGATTGCCATTCAAAGGAATAAAGCTCCAAACTCTTCCAGGTATCCTGCCATACTCCTGCCAAGTCATATGTTATAAAAGTCTGGCTACAGCAGGTTTGCACAGATTATTTGAAAACATAACATGTAAATATATGGCATGTAGGAGTCATGGAGAGATAAGAAAAATAAAACAAGAGATACTCTTCCTTCAAATTGCCCTAAATTAAGTTCCAAATATTTCAAGTATTTGTAGTTTTCTAGGTAAGTAATTGTGTTACCTGCCTGGAATGATAATTTCCAGAATGCTGCTTTTGAACATGCCAGGTACTTGCATAGATTAAAATGGAATTTATTAGTATACACATGAATATTTTTGAATATGACTTCTTATATATTAAAGAGAGGCCAAATTACTCAATTTTCTCTTTGGGTCATTTTATTAAGAATTCAGCTCCGTAAAGCGTTGGAGATAATCTATTTTAACTCCCTTGCTTTCCTGGTTCTGGTCCTATACAGAGACTATAGCCAGTCAAGCTATGGTATTTAGAAACCATCAGATCCTTTTGCTTTATCATATAGTATTTATCAATTCTCTTGTGTTCTAGTAAGAAATTATCCTAAAACTCAGAAGGTGAAAATAACAACAGTAGGAGAGCTCATCTTAGCTTCACGGTGTCTGGGCCTCAGCTGGAAAGATTCGAAGGATGGAGTTTGGAGTCCTCACAAGGCGTCCTTACGCACGTGTCAGGCAGTTGATGGTGTACATGCGGCTGGGACCTCAGCTGGACTGTCAGCTGGCACTTATGTGCGGCCTTTCCACGTGCTTCTCCATGGGGGGCCCGTTTGGGCTTCCATGCAGGATGTCAGCTGGGCTCTAAAAACAGATATTTCAGGCGGATCTGATGGAAGCTGCATCTCATTTTATGACCTAACCCCAGAGGTCACAAAGTTTTCACGCCTCTGTAAGTACAAGGGGAGGAAATATTGACCCCACCTTTTGATGGAAAGAGTCTCCAAGTCACACTGGGACTTAGAATTGTGGAATGGGAGTCGTGGCAGCCACTTCTGTTTTTTATTTTTTTAACTTTGCTTGAGGACATACTTATTAATTTTAGAGAGAGGCAAAGAGAGGGAGAGAGAGAAACACCAACGTGAGAGAGAACATTAATCGGTTGCCTCTCATATGCACCTGGACTGGAGACCAAACCCACAACCTAGGCATGTGCCCCAACCAGGAATCAAACTTGCAGCCTTTTGGTTTATGGGATGATGCTCCACACTGGCCACAGCATGGCAGCCACTTTTGGAGAGTGCGTTCTGCCCCATTTTTGTTCCTCTCCTTATCTGCAGTGACTGTTTTGGATCTCTGCCTCAGTATCTTTTGCTGGGACTTTAAGGCCAGCGGTCTCCTATCTGGTCTCCCTGTGTTCACACTAATGCTCTTCAAAGCCATGTTCCACAGATCTGGAGAGGTGACCTAGCGAAAATGGAAATTTGTCCATAATTCTACTGCTCCAAAATTTTCAAGACTCCTTATAGAAGAAAGGCCCTCACCTGGCACAGTAACTCTTCACAATCTGTTTGTCAAACTGTCCAAGCCACTTACATGGCACTCTTCAACAAAAATAAGTTTCTGGCAGTTTTCTCTTACCCCTCCCTCACCACACATGTACACACTCTTCCCAGGCCTCTTCTGGGGTGTCCCGCTCCATTGTATTCTTCACCAGCGACATCTTGCTGTAGCTAATGCAATCCAATTCTCTACAAATAGGATCAGGCATTACCTCATCCACCCAGTTTGCAACCTGGTTTCAAATTTTCTTCTAAATTGTAATTCTCATTTCTATCTACTTTGCCTCATTTTCCTTGTTTAGTAAAAAGAAATATAGTCACCTACTCATATGGCTGTTATAAAAATGAAGTGAATTAAAGACATGTAAATTTCTTATAACAATACCCAGCATATGGGAAATGCTCAAATGATATTAAGTAGTATTATTGTGATTATTAGCCACCAGAAATATAAGATTTCTAGTAAACTGGAATAATTCTGGAAAATATTTTGCCTCAATGTCTTTGCTTATGTTTTTTCTCTGCATGAAATTCTCTATCTTCATCTCTATCTAGACGCAAGCCACCTGTTCCCGAATTCTATTTTAAATTCCACAAATTCTCAAATAAGTCATCTGTAGTGGACAGACTACTTGTGCCCTCCTCCCTTCAGATTCATATCCAGAGTGTGATGGTGTTAGCAGATGAAGCCTTTGGGAGGTGCTTAGCTCATGAGGGTAGAGCCCTCATTTGTGAGATTCATGCTCTTATGAAAGAGACCTTGGAGAGCTAGCTTTCCCTTTGCACCACATGAGGGCTCAGGGAAATGGTGGCTATCTGTGAACCAGGAAATAGATTCTCACCAGACACTGAACTTTCCTGTGCTATCAGCTTGGACTTTGCCAGTCTCCAGAACAAACATTTCTTGTTTATAAGCTATCAAATTCATGGTATTTTTGTTATGATAGCCTGAATGGACTAAGAGAGCATCTTTCTTCTCTAAACTTTAAAACCTTCACAACTTTGTTTATATACCCTGCTGAAATCTGTGTATTCTATTTTTATATTAATTTGTTTAAATGTGACCTTATTTATGAAATCATTGAGGGTAGAGGTTACATATATTTTTATAACTTTAATTTCTAACATCCTACCTTGCTTGGAGTAAGCTGACATTCATGGCCTTAAATTAGACTTGAGACAAAAGAATTACTTTATCAGAGATTTTGAAATTATTAAGCCAAGATAAATAGATGTTAAATTTGAAGTTTAGATTTTCAGCCAAGGAGAACATTAAAGGAGTAGTTGGAGGTCATGGTACTTGGGTTGGGTCTTGCAGGAAAATGTTGGTGGGGTTTGGTAAGCATTTGATATTCCAGGGAAAAGGAGAAAGTGTACAAGTTGTTGGGTGGATGCACCAATGTGAACATACGCATTTGGCAGGGAAGACACAGGGTGTGCGGGCTGGGGAGTAGAGTTTGGTCGAGACGCACTGTAGGTGTAAATGGGAGGAATAAGAAAGGTGGAGCTGGTGACAAAGTCTTGAAATACTCTGCTCTTTTCTGTAGGTGATGTAAAGCCATTGAAGTCCAGATGTGATCAAACTGTGTTAAGGGGAAATTGCATGGGGAGAGAACCACTGAGGTGAACTGATTAGTAAAGGCGTCTGATCTCAAATACTTTCTCCGTAAATGTTTAAAGAAAATCTAATTTGGATGTGGATATATTTGCTTTTCCATTGGCAATCCTATTTTATAAGCTTGAGGTTGCTTTTCAGTTTAGGATTTTCAGTCACTACCAACCCAGGAGGGAATCAGTTCAGCAAATGACCCTGGGGCGACAGAGGCACACACCAATTACAATACTTGGGGGATTTCTGCACAGGGTCTGTGTCACTCTAAATTCAATTAACATACTTCTTAATTAGAAAGACATAGAGGTAAAGAGGGTGATACTTTTAATTTGTTTCTCCTTATTTAGCCTTCTGTCCATTTGATACATGAGATAGTATAGATGGATGGAGGGCCAAAATCATGGAGAATTTTATTACCACCATAAAAATGTTAGGTCAAATAAATTATATGCAATTGAAAGTTTATTCCAGGCTCCACGTTTGCCATGGAGAAATTGTGTAGTTCTGCTTTAAAAGCTATTTCTGTGGACTCTAAATGTCAAACTGTTATGGGCAGTGTTCTAATTAAGCCAACACCATACATAGAAATTAGGTCTTTAATTTCCAATAGAAAAATCTGCAGTAGAGCTACTTACCTCAAAAACAGCAAAATAACAAATGAAACAAGGGTTGCTTCATTGTGCCAACTGAATTTCAAGACACGGTGTCATTGACATATATGTTAATTTACCTGTACAATGGGGTGCTTTTGATATACAAACACAGAGTATTACTTCAGCCAAAGGGAGGTAATACCCTGCAGTCCCAGCCTTCTGATCTTCTCTGAAAGCTGGATAACCCGACCTGAACTAGAAAGCTCATGTGATAAAGGCCAAAGGACATCATTGCTTCCTGAACTTAAAGCTAACCGTATTCACCTAGGAAGGGGAGTGACTTGTAATAAAAATGGTAAAAGCAGTATGTAATAATATATTCACCAAAGACGGTAACACGCATTTTTACTGAAAGTTTTTACAGGTATTAAACACAGATATCTGGAGGTAGGAGTCCCTAATCCAGGGCTTTACCTAAGCTTTCTTTAATTAAAGGAGAGAAACACTTTTATTTAATTTGAACAGAACCCGTGAAATGTTTTCATCATTTCACACACATTGTGGTAAGACTAGCGTGAGTAACAAAGCGGGGTTATTTCTTTTTTAGGTAAAAAAAAATAGCTTCCACTTTGTCAAATGTTTACCTTGTAAATGCTTCACATAAATTATCTTATTTATTCCCCACTAAGTTATGTGGTTGATACAATCACTCATGTTTTGCAGGTGAGGAAGCTGCAGCTAACGACGTTCAAAGATGCTCCCAAAGTTACAAGCAACGGAATGTGTCAGTGTTTGGATGCAGGCTAGTGTGAATGCAAAACCTGAACTCTTTCCCACAGCATTTTAATGACGATCATGCAGTGTCTTGGGATATTCCGTGGAGACAATATTTTAAAGTGTTAAATCAGCATTGGCATTGGGCTTCTGCTGCACCTTTGGCGCTGTCCTATTAATTAGGACATCAGAATGCTAAACCCGGGAGGCTCACAGGCTTGATGGCACCTTTATGCAAACTGAGTTAGGAAAGGTTCAATTTGTAACTGAAAGCAGCTTTTTCAGATCCCTCATGTGATGAATGTAACCCTTGGTTAGAAAGGAAATGAAACCATAAATTGAAATAATTCTACTTGCTTTTCAGTCTGGGTAACTTAACTTAGCTCGGCTCCTTTCCTGATACCATTTCTTTTCCTGTTCAGGAAGTAGTATAATTGGGAGGGTAACAGCCCTTTGTATTTAGGACAATCTTTATGTGGCATGGTTCAGGCATTTAGAACTCAAATGAAGCTTAATACCATAGTTTAAATTAATATTTTACTTTGGACCAAGTGCGATGGCCTGAGTGTCTGTGTGCCTGCCAAAATCTTATGTTGAAACCCTAACCCACAAAGATGATGCATTAGGAGGCGGTCCTTTGGGAGATGCTTAGATCATGGGAGTGGAGGCTTGATGAAGGGGATTAGTGCCTTTATAGAGAGAGATCACAGAGGTTCCTTGCCTCTTCATGTGAAGACAGTGAGAAATCTCTGATCCAAAAGAGGGCACTGACCTGACCGTGGTGGCACCTTGATCTCAGACCTGCAGCCTCCAGGGGTGTAAGAAACAAACTTCTGTTGTGTGGAAGCCACCCAGTCTGTGGCATTTTGCAAGAGCAGCCTGAGTGGACTAAGACACTGAGATCTCAAAGTTTTCAAGTAGGAAGCTTACCTTTTACTCTTATTTCCTTATCTTAATACATCTAGTCATTTTTAACTCTGAGTCATGCCTCCCTAGCTCACCATATACCTTGCATATCAACCAGAGCCAAGGGCTACTTCTTGGGTTTGTGCTGTCCATTTCTAATTTAGGAAAATGGGATGCAGCAGCATCCTTGTACTATTTATATACATTCAATATTTCTACACCCTTAAACCCTCAGGGACATTCAAGGAAATTTTATACTTTTGTGTCACTTTCTACTCAGATTCAAGGCCATAGGAATTATAATTAATTTTCATTTTAGACCCTGTGTAAGAGGATGCCACTTCTTGGAAATGCTACTGGATGACAAAGTAAAGAAAGAGGCACCCAGTGCTCTCTATCCACTTAATCAGAAATTCCAGCTAATTACTCACCATGTCCCTTTACAGTTCTGGAAATTTATAGAGAAAATCGTTTCTTCCACCTGTGTGTCAAAAAAAATCTGTCCAGCAGATTTTCTTTTTATTGTACAATCTCTTCTTTTTGTACGAGCTTCTCTCTCTTTTTATACAATCAAATCCTTACGTGACCTTTGTTAAAAATACCTTTCTGTCTCAACGTTTTCCTTTACCTTTCAGTTGTTAAAAAACAGCCCAAGTCTGAAAAAAAGGCAAGTTTTATAGTTAGGTACACTAAAAGCACAACATGGAAGAAAATAAATATTGTTTAAATTTAACACATATTTTAAGTGCTTTAAAATATTATCTTATTTGATCTTTATAATAAGCCCACTGGGTGGAACGCTGTTCTCTCTTTCATTTTATAGATGTGACTACATCTGTAAATGATGTATGAGATTATTATATATTAGGTAATATCATGAGATAGGCAATGACAAATGTTTAAATTCTGTATATGGGTTTAGAAAAAATAGCAAGAATGTTGATTACTGGCTTCTTTAAGGAGTTGTTATTTCTCTCTGTGGCCACTTTCTCGAGTTTAATCTCAATGGTGAGTCAAATTCATATTATGAGCAGCTTTTAAAGCATTTTCTTGGACAAGCTCCTGAAGTTAATTCTGAAGATGAACTTAGTGTATTAAATTCTGCAAGAGTGAGTCACATTATAGTGAAGTTCCAACACCGTTTTATTTTTATAGTTAGAGAAGCAAATTTAAGGAAATTTCTTTGGCTTTTGAGCCATTCCCCAACTTAATTGTTCACACTTACATAATAGGTGGTAGCATAGTCCATTGGAATGGACAGCCCAAAGCAATTGGATTCTCTTTGTTCCTTAATGGACTATGTGGTTTTAGGTAAATCCTTTCTGAATTTTGTTTTCTTTTCAATAAAACAAGAACAATGGCACTTTTATACTTCTACCTCCCTTCCAGGAATAGTCTATGATAAAAACTCAAAAGAGCTCTTACTCATGAGGAGGAGAGGCACAGTTGTGCATCCTCTTTTCTTTTCTATCCTTTGAGCTCATGTTAGACCCCTGGCAATATTATCCACTACTCTTGCCTGAATGGCATTTGTGATTTTGATGGACCAGGAACACTCGTGGAGTTTGTCAAGCATCCTATTATAAAAGCTTTTGATAAAAGCAATGTATTAACACTTTTCTTACTATAGAAGCCTTTTCCTTGAGATTGTATCTGCTTTGATGTAATGGGAAGAGACGTTAACTTCTTTATTTTTTGCACAAATGATTATTCATTGTTCACCAAAAATGAATGTATGGGAATTAATACAAGTCCACACTGAGGCAGAATTTACAATCCCCCTTTTAGTTTTTGCTTTACCAGTTATTGTCCCAAGTCCTTAGAGACATTATTCAAATTAGCTGAGGTTCAATTTCTGTATTTATTCAATGAAGCTACTAATATCTCTTCTGCCTATAAAAATCATGCAAGTAGTTTTTTTTGTATTGATTTTTATAGATGAGTGATGGTGATATTTAGAAATGAAGCTAGTTAAAGGAGTGATGGTAATGTATTCTAGTTTTGCATGAGCAATAATGACATTAGTTCTTGTAATTTAAATGATGTTATAGTAAATTAACTGTGTACCTTTATTGGAAGGTCAACTGTTAATGAGAAGTTATAGGTATTACAGCAAAACTAATCCAGTTATTTTCTCTGGGCTTCCAAAAGTTTTAGTTAAGTTTGGATTCCTTTGCAGATTTCCTGTAGTCTTCTGCAATCATTATATGGAAAATGCTCTTATTGATTAATGTGAGCCCAGGTCAAGGTGCATCAGGCTCCTACTCAACTCCACCTTTCCCTGTATACATGTTGAAATTGAAATGCTTTCTTCCTCTGAATTTCCTGTTTCATATACGTTATAGGATGGAAACCAAGAACCATAATGAAACCCTTCCTGTAACCTTGTTCTCTCTTCCCCTCTCTTTTGCCCAATATAATCTATAAATCATCAAGAACCATTGATTTCTTCTTTCTCCTATTACTTATATATTCTCTTTTACATGTATATTTCTTTTCAAAACGTTGAATAAATATGAGGAGCAATGTGTAAGTGGGTCAGACACTATGGAGCAGGAGACTTCAGGTCACTGAAATAACCACTGGTAATATAGCCTAAAGTTAGTGTGAATTATAAGAGAAACAACAACAACAACAAAACCAAATATTTTCCTCTTTAAAATAGATTTGAAGAACTGCTTTGAATGGAGTAGCATGCTGTTTAAGCATTTACCAAATGACATGGAAATTAAAGCAAGTCATAGGTACTAGTGTAAGCATTCACTAATGTACCAAAATCAAGCAATATATAGTATGGCTTTGTAGTCAACAAACTTAACAACTGCAACATAATGTTAATTACAATGAAATGATAGTTTTTGGTTGTCATGTGTGTGCATGATGTATTGCATATTTGTGTCTACACAGTACTGTTGTAAGATACACTATTATAAATATAAGAAAAATAGCTAATGCATATTAAACACTCTTTTAAATTATTTCCCAGAAAGACTCTTATTCAAACTTCATGAAAGTCCCATGCAAGAGGTAGTACTCCTCCGCTCACGTCACAGATGGCCATGACTGAGGCAGAGGGCAGCTCTTGGTCTAGAGTTACAGAAATCTGGTAAGTTGCAGAGCTAGGATTCTAACCCATATGATCCAATCAGACTGTAAACTTTTAATCTTAACACATGCTCCTATTTTGCCTCATAAGCATTTTATCATAACCTTTTATAAGTAGTCACACTATTTATAAACTGTCATACTATAAGCCCATCATATGGAATCACCAACAGTAGGGCCTAAAATGTAACTCAGGGAAGGAGCATGCACCTGACTAATTCACTTTTTCTGTTTATTGATGCTGTCATAATTAAATTCAAACTGTGTGTGCCTGGGTCAAATAGAGGCCACTGTGTGGGAGATGGTTGAATAGAAGCAGGGAGAGCAATCCCAGGTACGTGGAGGGACATAGGAAGTTGGTGGGGTGTAGAATTGGGTTCCACCACAGAGTCTGCCTCGAGGTTCATCTTTCAGTAAGCTCAGTGTGAACTATGCTTGACTCATATGCGAACATTTGAAGAGTGGTTTCCTATCCCCATTGGAAAATCTGTGGCATCTTATGGCTGTTGTATAAGACAAGTGTACTAAGTGGAGGCAATTCTCACTCATCCCCTGGGCGGCATCTGGCAATGACTGCAGACACTTTTGATTGTCGTGACTGGGAGAGGGTTGTTACTGGCATCTAGCAAGTAGAGACCAGGATGCTGCTAACCATCTGATGATGTACAAGACAGGCTCCCTCTTCAGTAACGAATCATCTGATAGGGGAGTAAGGCCTTTTGCTTTAACACCACAGACTTCAACAAGTGTTTTTTAGACCCAGTGTAAATTCTTAACTATTCACAGGATGAACAATAAACCATAAGGTCCTATCCATAATGGTGATGGTAAAGCTTCATGATGCATCTTCATCTGCATGTGAGAAAGTCTGGCAGAAATCTGGGGCATTACTTATACAGAGGTATTTGTGGGGAATTCTCCGATGACCTCCAGAAATAGTGAGGAAATAATTTGGGGGGGAAACCAGAGATTCTTCCCTCTTCCTCCTTTCACCTCACCTAAATTTCCTTTCTTTCATTCCTTCCTCCCTCCCTCCTTTTTCTCCTTCCATTCTTTCTTTCATCCCATCTTTGTCTTTTCAACTGAAATAATTGTGCATTATGTTAGATGATCTGTATAGATACCAAGATGAAAAAGATAAAATGTCAAGATGGAAAAGTATTTTAGAAGGTCATAATAGTATATGAATCTATCTATTTAGAACAATACAATGATGAAATCAAGGGCATCAATTACAGACGTGTATGGGTCAGCCAAATTTGCTCAAGCAAGAACAACCACACTTTTGCTTTTTATCCCCAAATTAAATATGTGTGAACTCTTAGAAATGTGTGAAATTTGATCAAAGGGGGAAACAAATAAGATGCTGTGGATATTTCTGTATAAATCTATCATCTTGCATAGAAAAAAATCTGAAGCCCATGTTATATTGACCAATAACTCAGATTATAGACTCAGAGAAGACACTTTTCAACTGGAGACAAACAGGAAGTTTAGGCATTGACAACTGTTCTTCTCTTTTGAAATAAAACTTGGAGATTGGGGGACGCACTGACTTTTCAATAGGCTATTTTCCACAAAACTTTCCTAATCAGTGAAAAGTGGCCTCATTTCAGTGTATATTTCTTTTTAGAAAAATATCTATAAATTTATTTATAACTAAGTTTTTAGTCATTACCTTCATAGAACTTTCTGCTGAAACCAAAAGGAACAGCCAAAGCTCCAGAAGAAGCAGGAAGAAAAAGAAGGAAGGCAAATATTTCAGCAAAGCAAATTCAAAGCAAACACTGAAACCAATGAGGTTACAGAAAATGGCATGACTGTTAATGAGCTTAAAGCCATATAGTGGAAATCTGCTACATGCACAGTTGAGGGAATTGAGAGGACATTTCTCCAACAGTTTGTTCTTGTTGCTTAAAATTTTTCCAAAAGATATTGCAGGATGGCCCAATATAGTCCCAGCAACATACTATGCAGATGCATTACAATTCCCTACTGAAGTTCTACAGAAGAGTTGAGCCTGGTTTAGCACAGTTCTGCATGATACCATCAAGACCAGTAAATGAATACCCAAAGCCTGTGTGAAAGGCTGAGAAATTATTGCAGTTTTGCAACCAAGAACTAACAATACTTTGGAGGTTCACAAATTTGTGAGAAGGAGGGAAAACTATATACATAGCAATGAACTCACATAAGAGTTAGTTACTATTCGACATTTACCTTCAACTTCAACATGTATTTTCTATACATTTTCATTTATAATAATGAAATAGAAAGCTTTCTAATTTTACCTTTTTATTAAAGTGTAGTTGACATACAGTATTATATTAGTTTCAGGTACGCATGAGCATTCATATACCTTATGGGTATAACATAGTCGCCATGAAAGCTTTATAATTTTTAACCAAAGGAATGGGACGCTTCAGAAGTCTTATTTATTTTTATGATATCCTGGGAAGGAAGACATTCTGGCACTCTTAAGACAAAGCTACTATGACGAATCATGGAGATAGACATATGCCAGATGTTCATACCTAAACCAGGCATGTCCTTACATCTCAGTTCTTTCTTTCAACAGCAGAAGAAATTTTTATGGGAAAAGACCTATGCCAACAATCTAGTCAACATTAACCCTTTTCAAAAGGAGGAAGAATGATATTTGTTCAATGGAGTTACTCACTTATCCCTTCCACAAAGGATGTGTATATGAACAATATGGAGTCTCTTTTGAGGTCATGGTCAAATTGAGGACAGACATGAGCTCGTGAGCAGTCACACAATTTGACAAGAACTAAAAGAGCTGAGTCTATGGAAAATAACATGCCTGGGAGAGAATAAGCTCTGCCTAAAAGATTGGGGAGATTTTAGGGAAGTATTCACAAAAAAAGGTAGGGAAAGAAAGATACTTAAAAGATGAACAAAATTTCCCCAGACAGAAATTAGGTGTGTGTTGTTGAATCCTTTCCTGCTATTTTATATTCATCTACCTAATTCATCCACATGTCGGATACTAGCTAACTTAAAAAAGATGAGCTATAAACACCCATGGATATTCTTGCCAGTTACCCTAGAATCGTTCCCACTTTGTGACTTTATCATTATCTGGATACAATATCCTCATCACTTTACCCTGGCTTTGGTGTTGGACTTGATGCTACTTATGTGGACTCTGACCTTTGATTTCCTAAACACTAAGCCCATTCCAGTAATTGATTTGGTTGCCATAAGGGTCAGACCACCTTGGTCCTCCCACGAAGAGAAGGATTCAATAGGCAGAGGATAAAGTCTATGCAAAGGCACTGGGAAGTGATGAACTGCTAGTGATTCCAGGAATGCAATTCCTTTTGTGTGGAGCATGGTCGTGTAGGTCAGGTGAAACTGGAGACATAAAATTAGTTCTTCTCTGCCATCTAAAAATTTATTTATCTTTTAAAATTAATGGTGGTGATCCATTAAATGACTTCAGGAGAAAATGGATTGGATTTGTATCTTAGATGACACAATAGACAAATAGTGTAGAAGAGGGGTTACTGATATAAGTCAATTTGAGAGGAGGGGGTGGGTTTCAGGAGATTTTTATTTTATTTTTTTAATTATATTTTATTGATTATGCTATTACAGTTGTCCCATTTTCCCCCCTTCATTACCCTCCACCCTGCACACCCCCTCCCACCCACATTCCCCCCTTTAGTTCATGCCCATGTATCATAAGTTCTTTAGCTTCTACATTTCCCACACTATTCTTGCCCTCCCCCTGTCTATTTTCTACCTACCATCTATGCTACTTGTTCTATGTACCTTGTCCCCCTCTCTCCTCTTCCCACTCCCCTATTGCTAACCCTCCATGTGATCTCCATTTCTGTGTTTCTGCTCCTGTTGTAGTGGTTTGCTTAGTTGGCTTTTG
>PVKU01005708.1:0-68060 GCA_004027475.1 Anoura caudifer | reverse complement strand
GCATATAATAAGGGCTTGGTGATGATGAACTCCTTTAACTTGACCTTATCTGAGACGTACTTTATCTTCTCTTCCATTCTAAATGACAGCTTTGCTGGATAGAGCAATCTTGGATGTGGGTCTTTTATTTTCATGACTTGGAATATCTCTTTCCAGCCCCTTCTTGCCTGTAAGGTCTCTTTTGAGAAATCAGCTGACAGTCTGATGGGAACTCCTTTGTAGGTGACTGTCCCCTTGTCCCTTGCTGCTTCTAGAATTCTCTCCTTCATTTGAATCTTGGGTAATGTAATTATGATGTGCCTTGGTGTGTTCCTCCTTGGGTCCAGCTTCTTTAGGACTCTCTGAGCTTCCTGGACTTCCTGGAAGACTATTTCCTTTGCCAGATTGGGTTAGTTCTCCTTTATTATTTGTTCAAATAAGTTTTCCACTGGTTGCTCTTCTTCTTCCCCTTCTGTTACTCCTATAATTCGGATGTTGGGACGTTTCAAGATGTCCTGGAGGTTCCTAAGCCTCCCCTCATTTTTTTGAATTCTTGTTTCTTCCTCGTTTTTTGTTTGGTTGTTTCTTTCTTCCTTCTGGTCCACGCCATTGATTTGAGTACCAGTTTTCCTCCCATCTCTGTTGGTTCCCCATGCGTCTTTCTTCATTTCACTTATTGTAGCCTTCATTTTTTTCATCTAATTTGTGAGCAAAATCAACCAATTCTGTAAGCATCCTGATCACCCGGGTTTTGAATTGTGCATCTGATAGGTTGGCAATCTCTTCATCGCTTAGATAAATTGGCTCTGGGGCTTTGATTTGTTCTCCAGTTTGAGCCATTTTCATTTCTCGTTTTTTTTTGTTTGTTTGTTTGTTTTGTCTAGTCGCGGCTGTTACGTAGTGAGGGGTGGAGCCTCAGGTGTTCCCCAGGGTGGGACAGCCCAGTCGCTGGGTAGTGATGCTGTATGTGGGGGCGGGGTCTGAGAGGAGACAATGGCGGTTGCTTTACTCACGCTCAGATTCCAGTTCCTTTCACCGCTTCCCCTTTGCCTGGATTATCTGCGCGTGAATGTGGGACCACCCGGTCAGCCAGCCGCCTTGCACGGCCTCACTGGGTCTGCATAGTTGCCGCCCGGTGCCCGGGGTCTGCTAGTCTCTGCCTGTGCACCTGGGGGCTGCCAGCTGCTGCTGCCTGCGTGCGGGGTCCGCACCTCCGCTTTTTCCTGCCACGACTCCGCCCCTCTTACAGGTCTGGATGAATCGTTGTTGGACTTCCAAACAGTTTGATTTTCTGAGTTCTGGTTGTTTTCTTGTTTCTAAATCTTTGTTGTCCTTAATTTGGTTGTGAGAAGAGGCACAGTGTGTCTGCCTATGCCTCCATCTTGGCCGGAAGTCTCTTCAGGAGATTTTAAAGAAATATTACCTTAGGACTTGATTTCTTTCTGCCTCATTCATCGGGCTCCTGTCTTATACTCATGACCATGAAGATCAGAGGGTGATTGCCAGATTTTAGTCAGAGGTAAAGAATGCACTGCCTTGATTTTATGTACATACAGACCCGTTTGCCACATCACCACATGATTTAACAGCTATGCTTACTTGTCCTGCTTCCCCAATAGACTGTGAGCAATTTCATTTAAAAAGTTTTTTTTTAGCCAATTCAACTTTGTAGTTCTTTCTTTCTTTCTTTCTTTCTTTCTTTCTTTCTTTCTTTCTTTCTTTCCTTCCTTCCTTCCTTCCTTCCTTCCTTCCTTCCTTCCTTCCTTCCTTCCTTCCTTCCTTCAATTTATATGTAAGTATAGTTGGCATACAAGTATAGTACATCCTTAAAAGTATGGGAGGTCTGTTTGGAAAAAGTCCAGTCATTGTTAATATAAAGAGAATGGTTTGCATGATATTGATGTAGCCTGGCAACCAAGGAAACTGGGCTGGAATGTACATGTGTGAACAATGATGACGTCACTGTACTTAGTGAGACTGATAGATGCCATTGAGTGAGCATGTGTAATATGTGGCCCTCGCATTTGAAATGACTGAGTGAGTAGAGCAACAAATCTGCATCAAATTTGGCATTGAACTTGAACATTCCTCTGTGGAACCTATTCCAATGATTCAGAAGGCCTCAGCTATGGGCAACTGATGACTGGCAGCTTCATCATGACAACCCACCCACTCGTGTACCGTATCTTGTGCAGAGTGTTTTGGCAAGCCATTAAATCACTTAGGTGACTCAGCCCTGCTATAGCCAGGATTTGGAGCCCTGAAACTTCTGGCTTTTCCCAAAACTAAAATCACCTTTGAAAGGGAAGAGGTTTTATAACTCTTTCCTGAAAATGAGATTCAGGAAAATATGATGGGGCAGCTGATGACAATTGAGAAAACTGTGCGAGGTCCTAAGGTGCCTTCATTGAAGGGGATTAGGACATCATTGTCCTATGTACAGTATTTCTTATATCTTCTTCCATAAATGTCTCTATTTTTCATATTATGTGGCTGCATACTTTCTGAACAGACCTTGTACAGCATAATTTTTAAAGTTTATTGAGATAACATTGGTTAGTAATATATGCATTTCAGGTGTACAACTTTATAGTATCAATCTGTATACTCTATTAGGTGCTCACCACCTGAAATCTATTCTACCTTCCATCACTGCTTATTGAGGTTTGCTGCGTAGATGAAGAGAGAACAGCTCTTAGCATCATTGTGAGTAGAGGGATGGCAGAATCTGGCAGAGAGATTTGGGAAGTACTGGAATAGTCAGTAATTATACTTGGGATTACCTAGAAGGAAATGCTTATCAAGGAACTATAAAAACAATAGGCAATAATTGTTGATATCGTGGCATGCCCCGTGCTGAGAGCTTTCTGTACACCAGCTAATTTAATCATCTCACACTTTAATGTGGAGTTGTTCTGTGATGCTGTTTTATAGATGAGGAAACGAAGCAGTCCAAGGGAAGAATACTGAGAGGCCATAGACTTTCTGAGGCAGGCATAGGGGGAGGGGTCAGTGACTGTGACAAAAGCGAAATGGGTACAGCTAGGAAGAAAGTCTCTTGAAAGAAGAAGAGGACCAAGGACACTTCTGAACTCTAGGGACAACAACATTCATTGAGGTGGGCATGAAGAAGGATCTGGTGGGGCTCTTAGAAGTGGCCAGAAATTTAGGAGATCTGGAAGAAAACAGGAAAGAGTTTTGAAAAGAAAAGTGTAGCTTGGTAGGGAATACTTCAGACTGTGAGAGGTCAGGTTATTTGAGGATGAAAGGAGCCTTGAACTTGGCCTTTAGAAGCTTGGTCTGCACATTGTTAGCAGGACGGTGGGGCAGAAAACTCAGGACAAAGGACGAGGAGGGAATTGAATGGAAGGGGAAGGAGTGGGAACAGTGAGTAGCTGCCTGAAGGGAAGCCACACTGAGCAAATCAGCGGTGAGCAGGAGATGCATGGGTCCCTAACCAGAGGAGAAAGAGATTAGAGGTTCCTTTCTTCCCTTAAAATAGAAAAGAAATTTATCATTTTGTTTATATATAAAGGCTGAGGGGAAGGAGCCACTGAGGGTGGTGAAGATACGGAAGACAGCCATAAATGACAGAATAACATCTTAGATGGTGCTGGAGGGGATGGGTCAAAACTACAAAGAAGGACAGAGGAAAGGACACCTCCCTCCCTGACTTGTTCTGGGCTCAGAGCAGGTCTGAAACGCAGAGTAGCGTGTGGGAGGGGCAAGTGTGAGGGCAGATCTAGGAGACTGGGGAAGCTTGACATGAAAAGCTCTTCATGCTATTCCTGATGCCGAACTGGGGCAGGCTATAAAGTTTTATATATTTTTTTCATAAAGAAAAAGAAATAAATGTAGTACATCTGCATAATATGGCTTTGTACTGAAACGAGCCTCACTATGGTGCCTTTTTCAAAATTAACAGATAGAGGCATAAAGTGTTACAGAAAGTAGTTTCATTTAATTTACTGTATTTCATTTGTTTAACATGGCATTTGAAATTGATGTTCCCTATGCTGTGATAACTATCTACCAATTACCGTGCTTTCTTCCTGCGAAATTCACCTTCTTTGAGAAGAAGTTTAACGGATTATGTTAGACTTTTATTATTAAAAATGTATATTTGTGAACACAAAACATACAAATCTATATAATTCTCAGCTACATTCATCCAATCATATATTAATGATTAAGTCAAACAGCAACAACAACAACAACAACAAACAAATTAAGGCAAAGGAAGTAGAGGATAAAGTAGCTTTGGCATAAAATTCAATAGAAAATGAAAGATTTTAGATTCTTGTGTGGCATAATAGGTTCATTTTAACTTTTTTTCTTCTAGGAGAGGAGGCTTTGCTTAAAATAAGACCATTTAATAGCATGTCTCGCTGACATTTGGGAAGAAATTTAATTCCTAAACGTGATTGCAACACAGGGAATGAGTTTTTCTAGTGTTTTATTCAACCGTAAAAGTAAGGTATTTTTGCACGTAGCATGCCAGTAGAGGTTGCCCACAAATACATTCCAGTTAAAATTTAGTTACTCATCATTATTTAATTGGTTTTCTGGCTAGAATACCAAACCAAGATATATTTAAATGAAATAAAAAGCAATTTCTTTATTATCTGGATCCAATAAACATGTATTTTGATAAGGAACTGAATAGTTCCATGTGATGATTTATTATTGGAAAAAAAGGGATATTTAAATATGACTCTGATCTCCTTTGCTTCCGATTTAGTAAACACAAACAAGCAAACAAACAAAACAGTGTGTTATGTTCAATTTCTCTCTGGATGTTTCTAAGACACCCTGTCAATAAAAGTGGGTCTTCCTCAAAATTATCTCAAAATCTTAACACCCAGATCAGGTTTTAAGACAAGGAGGGTGACCGTATGAGTGTTTGCTCAACATTATGGGCCAGACGCCATTGTTTCACAGACTGAACTACTTTACTCTGGACCAGGCACTGCTTCCATTATTTAAATATAAAGGTCTTTGAGGGGTAACATACTAAGAGACTGTTGCCTTTTAGAAATCAATTTGTAAGAAATAAGTTGTCATAATGGGGCAGTGAACAAGGCATCAGGAGAGTCGTAGGACTAGTTAGGGGTGAGAAAGAGTTGCCTAAAATGTGGGCAATACCCCCAGAACGCAAAGCTGGGGGGTCATCAGAAAACCCTTTGCGTGCTTCTTCATTTTGTGTGCTGCCAGTAGCCCCCTTGTCTTGAGGAATTCTTTTGACACTGTTTTTTTTTTTTTTTTTTACTCGGAAATGCTATTAATGGACTTTCCAAGAAGCACATCAAAGGCTTTTCATTTCTGTTAGAGTCTGTTTTCGGCTAAGTTCATTCAAACAGAATTTCTTGGCCTGCTCTTGTAAATAACATATCTGGATTGCCTGAAAATAATACAATTTATTTCCTTCCCTCAGATTTATGGAAAGTTCATGAAGGCCAAATTGTTCCCTTGCAGCGTGGAAGAGCACAATCTGGTCTTCGGAATGCAATTCTCAATGTACCAGATAGAGGGCATGTTTTTTCAAAAAGTATTTAATTTAGTTGCTCCCCTAAATCTCTGAGCTGAAGGAATTGGGTTGGCAATGACGATATTTTCACTACAATGTATCTTGGATATAATACTCAAAATAATATAAGAGAGGCTTTTTTTAAAAAAATAGCATTCTATGAATCAATTATCTAAATCTTTCGGAATATCCAAAGGTCATGGCTTAAATTTATTCAGAGAAAACACTGAGAGGGGAGAGCCACTTGTGACCAGTCACACATCGGAGACCGCAGACCCGATCTGCCCTTAAATCCTTACTGCTTCCTACGTTAGGCAATTGGGAACTAAGCTTCAGATGCGTACAAGGTTTGGCTATTAATCACTATTCTTCTAGTTGCTACCAAAACTAATACTAGATACCAACAAATAACTTCCAATTTCCTCCTGCCATACAGGGGTTTATTTAATTACCCAGCAGTCCTATGCAGGAGGGGTCAGGAGAGTTCAGTGTCACTTTCTTTGTAGAGCTGACGATTATAGGTCGGAGGTGGTGACCAATTGACTCACGACCTCACAGCTAGTTTACGGCAGAATTAAGATCCAGTTCAGCATCTCTGACTCCAAATACAGTGCTGCTGCCACCAAAACCCAACGGAGTGGCCTGTGTGTAGTCTACAGTTTACAGGAGAACCGAAAGGCACAACAGGATGACCCCTCAGGGCAGAGGGAGGAGACAGCTTTGGACTCCCAAGTTAGAGAAACTTTTCAGTCTGGTTGACACATAAAGAGTTCCATGAGTGAGTGACCTTCCGAGTTGCAGTTTTTTCCATTGACATTGTCTTCAGTAAGGAAACTCAGTGTGATGAAGGTGCGTGCCACCCCCTCAGACTGAAGCAGGCTGTAAGTCCTTCTGAAGTCTGTATATGAAATGTATCATTCTGTGCAAATACACAAAATCTAACCCTGAAATACTTGACTCGGAAATACCTGCTGGAAACGCATGCAGACGCGATTTGCAAAGTTATTGTCTAACAAGAAAAACATTGTCCCGTGCTTAGCAGATCATTGTATAAAGGATCAAGGATATAGATTATTTTTTAATGGGGGAATTCATATTCCTCAACTTTTTTTCTTTGAAGGGGGAGGATTACTAAGGTCGTAGAAAAGTAGATTGAATGGCATCTGGAAACCTGAAGAAAAATATATTTATAACTCTTTTCATTAATTTTTCTTCCTGTGAGCCTTAGAAAAATTTTGATGGAAGCTCTGTAGGTAGTTTAAAGTGTAGGATTTGATTGAATAAGATGGGCCCCTCTGTCAGAGGGAATGAAGGCACCCACATTTCCGTGACTACAGGGTACAGGGCTGGAGGGCAACGATTCTGGATTCAGATGGCCCAGGGTGACACTGGCTCACCACTCAGTAGCTGTGAATCCTTGGGCAAGACACACCCACTCTGTGCCGGGGTCTCTCACCTTTTTACTGGCATCTTCAGAGCACCTATCTCGTTGTGTTATCATGAGCATGAAAGTGGTTCATCTCTATAATGTATTTTAAAAATTGCCTGGCATTTATCTAAAAAGCATTTGCAAAAGAAAAATAAATTCATTACTTTGTCCTCAGATATCAACTGTTTCTACTTACTGAAAGTTACAGAGTGATGGAAATTTAGAGTAAGGAGGAACCACATTGGTCTTAGAGAATAAGGGGCATTATGTGGTCTGTTTTATGCCTTCTAGTGACACAGTCACTCCTTCAGCTACCCGTTACTACAAAGCTTCCGCTGCCTCAATTTCATTGGTAGGAAAGTTTCAGGTTTAATAAGAAATAAAGTAATAGCTGGAACTCTTTATAAGGAGTTATGAAAATAAAATATCCCACTTAAAGTCTGCTCCTGTTTTTCACAGTAATGGAAAAAACCCAACCAAAATTCTAAGCGTAAATTTTTGTTAAGCAAGCAGTGTGGCCTGTTTTGAATAGCCAAATAGCTGGCTACGCGTTGATGGGGCCACTGTACAGGTAAGTGACTCTGGTTGGCTGGATGGGAAGTTTCCCTGTGTTGCTTTCTTTGAAGCTATAGGGATGTGGTCACTCCTATTTTGGGTCACTTCCTTATCTACTTTTAGGAGATAAGTAAAGAAGGACATTATGGAGTATAAATGCAAGAGTTTAACTCTAGTATATGATTATGTTACTTTTTCCTAGATATCTTGTTTTTTTTCTTTTTTTCTTGAGTGCATATGGCAGAGGGAAAATAGAAAAAGCTATGTACTATACAGATGCTTCCCTTAAAATGAGCTGCTATGTTACTCTTTTCTTGTCTTTTAAAAAAAGTCCAAACCTTGTGATGTATTAATCACTCTTTAAAGACAGAAAGCTCTCAGCTGAATTTTACTTTTCTTATGTGATAGATTTTTCTTGTAATAACTAATAGTATAAATATGATTCATATCTGTGGGGTAATTGTTATAATCAATTTATCATAAAGTTATTAATTGTGTTTCAGATTACAGTGAAATCAAGATCACTTTGTTCTTACAGTATAACATTATCAAGATATTTCCATCTGAAACTCTACTTGACAGATTCCTTTAATTTTTAGAGTGTTCAGGATTTGCTTTGTTTCATTGTTACTGCTTTATGACTTTTAATTTTATCTCTGTGTTAATAGCTGTTTTCATTAATTATATTTGGAAATATAAAATTCATTTTTATATTTTAATCAATTATATTTGGAAAAATAAAAATGTTCCCTCTTAAGAATCAAATTTTACAGGTACAAATGCTATGTAAACACATTCCATTATTTTATTATTAATAATTGGTTAATAGAAAAACACCTGAAATCTGTATTAACCGTGGATTTTGTTTTACTGTAAAAGATGCAGGATGTAATCCACACATGAGCACATGGTTGGCACATAATCATCACCCGTTTCTCTCTGTGAGGGAGTCTCTTGAAGAGTGATGACAGACAGACTTTTGGGTGGAAGAGAAGGATGGGAACCCGCTGAAAGGGCAGTCAAAACATTGGGCAGAAATAGAATATGTGTAAAGCAGTAGAGGGAGAATCCATGGAAGAGTTATTTACATGGTACCAAAACTACTGCCAGATGCAGTGGAAAAAGTCAGTCGGAACAAATACCTGGTATCACCAGCTTGCCAAAATATTCTCTTCTTTTATTTGATCAGTGCTCTGTTATATGTTATACATAGTCAAACCTCATTATCTCAGTCATATGTCGA
This sequence comes from Anoura caudifer, assembly GCA_004027475.1. Lineage (NCBI taxonomy): Eukaryota > Metazoa > Chordata > Mammalia > Chiroptera > Phyllostomidae > Anoura > Anoura caudifer. The sequence continues at coordinate 59,327 of PVKU01005708.1, read as the reverse complement.
ATCTCCGCCTTTGTTTAGGAAATGTAAAAGAGGTTATTTGGTCAATTAACATTAAATTAAAAAAATTTTCCATGGATAATCAATGCTTAGTTGAGAAAGAAGCAGTTGAAGACAGTTAAGCATTTTCATAATTAAAAGCATATTAACGTAGGCCTCTAAATCAATATCCTATATTTGATTTTTATATATGCACATATATGCATATATATGCATGCAAAATATATGGATGCACATATGTACATAAATTATATATTTATATTGGTTATTAATTTTGTGCAGTCACAATATAGGTTGTGCAAAAATGTAATCTGCTTATTTATTTAAAATCCAGCTCAACTCATGGCTTCGTTTCTGCTTGGTTGTAGAACACTTATTCTAGCCATTTTCAGGTAACCTAGCCACATCGGATTTTTAAAATATATTTTAATACAGTTTAATTTTAGAGCAGTTTTAGATTTATAGGAACACTGGGCAGAAGGTACAGAAATTTTCCAAATGCCCCTGGCCCCACACACGCAGAGCCTCTCTGTTGTAGACACACCCACCACGGTGGCTCACTGTTAATAACTGATGACCTTCACTGGCACCTGATGGTCACTCCAAGTCTACAGTTTGCATTAGAGTTCGTTCTTGGTGTTGTTTATTCTATGGGTTTGGACACATGTATAACAACATGTACATTTTAGTATCAGACAGAGTAGTTTCACTGCCTTAAAAATCCTCTGTGCCCCACCTGTTCACCCTTTCCGTCCCCGTAACCCTTGGCAACTACCGCTCTTTCCACCGTCTCTGGCATGTAGCCTCCAGACTGGCATGTAGTTGGAATCGCACAGTAAGTACAGAGCCTTCTCAGATAGGCTTCTTTACTTAATGATATACATTTAAGTTTCCTCCCATATCTTTTCATAGATTGATAGCTCATTTCTCTGAGCACTGAATCATAGTCCATTGTCTGGATGTAACAATTTATTTATGCATTCACCATCTTGGTTGCTTCTGAGTTTTGGCAATTATGAATAAAACTTCCGTAACCATCGTTGTGTAGGTTTTTGTGTGGACGTAAGTTTTCAGCTCCTTTGGACAAATACCAGGGAGCAGGATTGCTAGTCAGATCCCATGGTAAGAGTATGTTTAGTTTTCTAAGAAACTGCCAAACTGTCTCCCAAAGTATGGTTTGGTTTTGCATTCCTATCATCAGTGACTGAGAGTTCCTGCTGTTCCACATCCTCCTCAGCATTTGCTGTTGTCTGTATTCTGGATTGTGGCCATTTTAATAGGTATACAGTGGTATCTCATTCTTGCTTTGATTTATATTTCCCAGATGACAATAACATGGAACATCCTTTCATATGCTTACCTACCATCTGTGTATCTTCGATGAAGAGTGTGTTAAGGTCTTTGGCCCATCACATCCAGTTTTAAACTCAGTTATTTTCCTGCACTGCTGGGGCTGGAAGAGACTCCTTGTGGCTGTTGCTTTCAGGAACATTCACCTGGACACATGCACCAGCCACTGGGGATTCACATTGGGTCTATGGCTCCCCTGAAATGTTTGCTGTCTCCTTGGTTAAACCTGAGAAAGCCAAGCACCTCCCATTTCTGTTCAGGGATTACTGTCTCCCAAGTATTCCATCCTGAATGCTGTCATCCTGTTACTCCTTCCCAAGGATTTACCCAGGCCTAGAGGCTTGCTGGGGACGTCCCACTATCTAACCCCAGGGAATTGTACTCTGCTGCTTCTCCTTTCACACCCACCCACTGTTTTTTTTTCCCCCCTGTAAGAAGAAATTGTCATGAGTCCTCTATATTTTGTTTTATGGCACACGTTTATGCTCTGATTCTTCTGGAATTTTGCTTTTAATATTTAAAGCAAAGTCATTGGAATGCATAAGATTAGTTTTTCTTATCACTCATATATCTCTAGCAGTCCAAAACCTTGTTGTTAAAACTATCTTGTCTATTTGCTAAAATCTACTTATAATCTCACAACCTCGAAATTTGTTTTTTTGTCCTTTCTATATTATTCCTATTCATGAAATGGTAGAAAGCCTTTGCTGTTAACTGGCAAAGAGAAATGGCAATAAATAAATTTTTAAAAAACATGGTTTAGCCCTGGCTGGTGTGGCTCAGTGGATTGAGTGCAGGCCTGCAAACCAAAGGATCGCTGTTCAATTCCCAGTCAGGGCACATGCCTGGGTTGCAGGCCAGATCCCAGCAGGGGACGCACGAGAGGCAACCACACATTGATGTTTCTCTTCCTCTCTCTTTCCCTTCCCCTCTAAAGATAAAATAAAATAAAATCTTAAAAACATGGTTTGAATCACAAACTGTACTCTATTATATTTATATATAATCATGTAGTGCACTTTATTGAGTGCCAATTGTTTTGCTACTTAGATAATACTCTCCCTTGTGCAAGAATCGTTTCTTTCTCCACCCAGACGATATGAGTTCTAATTGAGCTTCCATTTTCTTACAAGTCCTGTCCACTGACCATATCTGAGTGGTCTGGTGTGGCAGTCTTACTTATTTAGGGCTAATCAGAAGCTTTATAGTTTTATTTTTTTTTTAAAGAGAGAAAACGTGGTTGATATTTGGAGATGTGAGGTTTGTGTCTAAGAATACAGTCTGTGGTGAGAGGGGAAGAAGCCAACCTGCAAAGGCAAGTAGAGCTAAGTGATGCAGAGAGCTGTGAAGATGCAGCTGGAAAAAAGATTGCAAAATCATCTAATTCTTCACTTTCTGAAGTTTTTGGATATCAGTGCAGGGTGGCCCACTGTTGGTGATTCGCAACACGGTACCTCTGTGATCTCGAGCAAGTTACTTACATTTTCTGAGTCACACTCCCCTCTTCTGGGACACAGGGCTACCAAGTGCCAGCTTACATGTGCTAAGCCGGCACAGCTGGCAGCTGTTATTCTGTAACGTGCCATCGATGGACTCAGTGACAAAGCCGGTCTTAACCTTCATTTGGTTGTTTTCATCATAGATTATTTAAAGAGATCACTTTCTACATCATCGTAGTGCTACTGAACAACAATGCTTCCTGGTTGCAAGCAGTAGGACACATAGATGAAATTGAAGTATTTTAAAATCAGGATAGTGTAGGTTTAGCCAATGTCAGTCTCAATTTTAAAATATATCTTACCTCCACATTAGCATTCTGAAATAGACATGCTTGCACAAAACAGAAAACTAATAACTGTGAGTTGGAAACCTAAATTTTTTTGCAGTATAATATTTTTCTCCTTTTAAATATTATAGGAAAAATTGCAAATGTCACAATTCATTTCTATACCATTAATTCAAAAGAAATGTAATTATGAGTCCTCTTATAATGCTTTTACCTTTCAAGCATAATCCTTTTGTACCATTTGGTGAACAGTACAAACTATGTGCATCGCTGTTTATAATGTTCATGCAGAAACGCTAATGACTTTAATTTCATCAGTTTGTCATCACAAAATTGCTTTGGCAAATTGAGTAGATGTTATCTATATTGTATAGTGAATGGAGAAGACATGGCCAGCGGGGAATGAAGCGATTTCTCCCTGGAATCTGTGGCCCCCGGGAGCTGGAGTGTTGCTGGGCTGGTCTTTATCGACAGCGCTTTGTGTGCGACTGGAGCAGACTGATGTCGGCAGGGGCTGAGGACTTTGACTGGTGCTACCCGACAAGGCTGCACTTCCAAACGGTGGGAAGCAGCATTTCTGGGCAGGAGGAACCTCAATTCATTCATTACCCATATTTTTAGAGTCTATTGTTTCTTAAGGAGTTTGGATTTGAGGTTCTGATTATAAAGAAATGCATGTTCCTTATAGAACATTTGGACTAAACAGAAGAAATATATATAAAAAGAACAAAAACATACTTCTATTTCACCACGAAGAAACCGTCACTATGAATACATTTTTTTTAACGTCTGGGTTCGAGTGTGTGAGATCTCTCTGCGTTTGTCTCCTGTCACTTTCACCCGCTGCTGTGGTGTAAGCGTCTCGTTCTCCTCACTGAAACTCTGTTGGAGGCATACTATTTAAAAGCTTGCTTAATGCTTGTTGTAATAGAATGTATTCAATCCTCATCTTATTGTCTGTGTATATTTTTTAGGTTCAAAGTGATACATAATGCCGTGATGAACAACACAATTTCCCTATGAGAAAAGCATAATGAAACCAAGAAAAGCTCCGAGAGAGCAAACGTTCTTTCCATTATGCTCCAACATGTGTTGAGGTTCTTCCTCTTTTTGTTAATTATTTACTTCTTTATTTTGTTTTTCATGGAGTTTATTGGGGTGCAGTGTGTCAAAATAGCTAGTGCGCTTTTGCTGCGGAGTGTGTGCTGATGCATGGGATCAGGGAATGGGGTATAGTTGTGTCTTGCAAGTCTGCAATTCCATTCTGGAAGCAATCTAAATTTTTGATTTCCATGGCTTGGTTGAGATCTCTCTCCCTGCAGACACTACTGCTGTGCTGGTGTGCGCCACGTTGTGCTGTCCCCCCCTCCCCCCCCCCAATCCACCAGCCTGTTTCCCTTGCTCTCGTTGGGCACTCAGTAGGAAGCGGTGCTGCATGAGGCTATGGGACCCTGATCCTGCCTGTCTTTCACACGCTCTGATGACCTCAAAAGAGGAAAACCTAGCGGATCTATGATCAAAAATAGTGGTGCTGAACCGAGAACACTAAGGACACACGAAGGCAGCTTTTAACCTTCATATTTGAATCATATTGTAGCTATTAGCTGCTCTGGGGCAGTTCCTTCAGTATTTTGTTGCAATATTCTGAAGGTAGTAAAAATTATACAACGCTCCCAACTCTTGACATTGTTTTAAATTTTATTATAGTTTCCCCTGAGCCTAACTGCCACGTGGTTTGTTTAGGAAAAAAGTGACTGAGGAAAGTAAGATGAATAGAGGGACTTAGTCTAAAGTATTTTTTCAAACTATGACATAAAACCACAGAAATTCATATCCTCTCTCTCTCATTACTGTTTGTGTGGAACTAGAGTTACGTTCTGAAGAAAACTTTGGTTTACCTCTGAGCAAAATGAGGTTGGTTAGGCAACTCCAATTTCACAGGAGAATATGAAGACAGAGGCTTAACTCACACTGGCTCTAATTTACCTGTCAGCCTAAAGTAGCTGAATTCTTGGCACTGTAAGTACTTAACAGGGAGTATAATTCCAAACTCCCAACCTCTCAATATTTTTCAAAAGCTTGGCAGAGAAAAACAGATGCTTATGCAGAAATGCCTGGAAGAAAAGCAGTAAATTCATTTTTGTGAGTCTGTGATTTTTCAATGGAATGTGGGGAAGAGAGGAGAAAAAGGGGGGTGGGGGCTATTGTTCTTTCCTTAAGGGGGCTGATTCCCAAGAAGAAGATGATTTTGTGGTGGTTCACATCACTGATACCACTGCCCCCTCAATGTCGATGTGGATAAAATCACAGAATCATTGCTTAAGCGATGCCAAAGTAGGAGTGAACAAACCGGAGACCTCTGAGCAAATCCAGCCTAGAGACATGTTCGCTCTGCTTTGTGTGTGTGTGTGTGCGCATGTATATATAAAAATATATACATGCACACACACACATTTTAATAGGAAATATAGCATCTGCATAAAGTTTGGATTTCCATGGAAACAAATAAAAAAATTGGCAATACTAGACGTATATTCCTGCTTGATAACAAATGCTTGAAACTGAAAAACGGTTCCTTCTTTGATCACTGTCCTTATTACTTTCTTTTTGCTTACACCTGGTTCATATCACTGACTTAGGTTACCTGTCTGGTCCCTGCAGGCACTGGGGTTCACCGCCTCTGAGTCACAGCTAGATTAAGGCAAAGCAGCAAAGAGCTGAGTGCCCGGGCCACACCGCCTTAGTTTCTAGAACTGATTTCCTAGCCTTGAGTTATGAAGGAAGGAAATGACCCTATAGAACTCATTTTCATGTTCACTATAAGAACATTTTGTTCACTGTTTTGGGAATTTTTTAAGTACAGTGATTCAAAGAAGGGACGTTGGAATCAGACTGCCTGGAATCCAATTCCCACTCCTGCATTGTCTAGTCAAAAACCTTCAGTCTGGCATTTGGTCTTGCTTTGATTCAATTTCCTCTTTCGTGAAATGGAAATACTAGTAGTACTACTTGCTTGGGATTTTTGTTAACATCAAATATATTAATTTATACAAAATGTTTAGGACAGTGTTTAGCACAGACAAACATTTGATAAGTGATACTGTTACTAATATTATTACATCCTGTCTCGGAATTAGGAACAGTTGCACCTGATATTACATTTTTCCATTTCATGGAGAACTTAAAACTTGTAATGAATCATGTTTGTGTCTTCTTATTACCTGCTGGAAAGTATTATGTAAAATTTGATACAATTTAGTGAATACATTACCATACATCTTTTATCATGCCTCCATCCTATTTTCCTACTCCGCATTTTCCTCTGTATAACTCTTAATTATTCTTGATTATTCCCATTTCTCTGTATTATATGCACCTTTGCAAATCATCTGAATTCTCATTTGAAACAATACAGCCCTTAAAAATAAACCCAAACTAAACAAACATATGTGAGCTCTCCTAAATAGACAAATATGACCAGTAAAACTAATTATTTGCAAGCATAAATTTTATGTGAGGTTTGCTTTTGTGCTGACATTCTGAACTTCCATTTATTCTCAGCTCTGTCTTTTAGCTTTAGGGGTAAACGGATCTAGTCATCGTTGAGAGCAGCACTCCAGAGGGTCCTTGAAGCTACGTTTTCCCCGGATGTCTTCAAATACATTGCGTTGCTGCAAATTGATTTTTAGCTTGTCTTTAAACCTAACATCTGAGCCTCCTATGCCCAATTGGCCTTTTATAGGTCACCAAAGGCAACTGTTTGCATATTTAAATTTGCTATGTGAGTGATACTAAGACTAACCACACATTTTGTGTCTTGTGTAAAATAGGCTATTAAACTGATATAAATAAACCTATTTGGAAAGTGGCCAGTCTTCTGAAGTTTACTCTTAAGAGACTCAACAGAGTGCTTGGGGAATTTTACTAAAATCATTTGATATAATGAGTATGAGAATAGTTTCTGATCATCCACCCTGAGGTTGATAGAATTGCAGGACTTTATTTCTCTGCTTTTAGTTTGGTGGTAAGTGAATGAGACACTTTTCACGTTCGTATTAGTCATTTAAAAATTTTTTTTAACATTTTATTTATTTATCTTTAGAGGGGAAGGAGAGAGGGAGAGAAACATCAATGTATGGTAGAAACATCAATGTGTGGTTGCCTCTCGTGCGTCCCTTGCTGGGAACTAGCCTGCAACCCAGGCATGTGCCCTGACTGGGAATCGAACCGCGATTCTTTGTTTCACAGGCCCGTGCTCAATCCACTGAGCTACACTAGCCAGGGCCGTATTAGTCATTTTAAATCAGAGAAACAGAACCACTCTCTGTGGGGAATTGCTTACCAAAGTGAAGGATGGGCAGGAGAAGCAAGAAGGATGCATTGGTATCATCCAGAGCCTTAGGAGTCTGCGCGCACCGCAGACATCGCTGGAACCCTTGTTTAGAGTAGGACCCACGGAGGCCGCGCTCTCACTGATGCTTCGTCTGCAATCTGTCCCTCTTTTCTCCTTCCAATCACATGCAAGCTACTCCCGTTGGCAGAACTGAACAGGAATACAGCAGGCAGGGGGTCCTGGGAAGCACAGTGTCAGACCTCTACCGCTGGCAGCCCAAGCGAGAGGACAGAAGAACCCATCTGCCACCGCGTAGTTCTAGCCTCAGCCTTTCGTTACTCTGAGCCACTTTGTTCCTCCATGTCTTTCACGTGCTGTGTTCACGTAAGTATTCTAATTTGGAAACATTTTGAACTATTACTATTTCTAACTCCAGAACTATGTCAGTATGTCAGAAACACTTACAAGAATCACTTATGGGAGTCTAACTGGAAATATTTTAGGTTATTTTATTTCCAGTTACATGGTTTATGCCAATCCTTAAGTTGCACATTTTTTTTTTTTTATTGAGGAAAAATTCTGTGTACTTCTTTATTATTTTAGCCACTTGAACTCCATGTTTCCTCGTAGGGATCAAAATAATTTAATTCTTACATCTGAACATTCTCTTAGCCTAGTTTTTTTGGATTTGGTTTTCATTTCAGTTTCCTGATTTTTCATAAACATGCATTTGTTTTTTTTAACTGCCCTGTATCAAAATATGCTTTTGAGCACTAAGCTCCTACATTAAAATCATGCTTGATCAACTTTTGTCTTGACTGCCAAAACATTCCAATAAATTAGCGATTCTTAAAATGCATCACCAGATGCATCCAGAGAGACTGCGGGGCTCTCCGAGGAGCAGAGACGGAATAGCTCGGAGCTGTGAGAGTGTAACTGGGTTGGAAAGGCAACAGGATCCGAGTGGGCGGGCTCTTCTCTCCCCGCAGCCCTTTGTCCTGAGAAGGTTGTTTTTTTGGTCATTTTGGTAATGGTTGACAGGACCAAGTTGAGCCCTGACATGTGCTGTGACTTCCGTTAAGTGTTTCTGACATAAGTGACATAGTCCTGGAGGCTTTTGACAAGTTTGTCAACCTAATGATTGGGCAGCGAAGCCTTGAGACCGCAGTAAAGGTTGTATAAGCTGTTCAGTAGAGGCCTCAAAATCTAGGTAACTAAATACTAGTCTTGGAGCGATTCGGCTTGCCTGCTTGTCGCTTCAACAGAGCAAGAGAAAACAATCGTCTTTAAAATAACTGTTTCTAGCAGTGTCATGTAATATATGCCTTATAAGAGAGTACCTTTTTCTAAAGTTATTTTTAACATTCATGTTCTCATTTTTTAAATCATTTTCTTTTATGTATGTTATACCTGGAATGCTTAATGCTTTGGCCTCTGATGAATTCTGGCACTACTGGAACGGGTTAGGTTATGTGGTAGATGTTTCCCAGAAAATGGAACGACTACTAAATAACTCGGCTGAAGTGAGGATTAATCAGGGTAATTACCATTGCTTGGGATTTTGTGTTTCAGGGCCAATGTTCCCTATAAAAACCATGGGGGCCTCTGACACTTAAGTGTCACTCCATTTGAACAGAATCATAATTAACAATAGCATTTGGACTAAATGGTGAGAGTTAGAAATTAAAAAATGATTAAGTGCAAATTATTAAACAAATAAAATTACACTCCACCTGTATTATTTTACTTCAAAGGTATGCTATTTGGCTTTTCAGACTAGGTCTACCTGGGTATCTAAACTCAACTAGAATTTTATTGTAGAAGGCCATTGGGGGCGGTGGTCTGTTCCCTAGACTTCAGAAAATCTGTTATTCTAACTCTACACATGGATTAGAACATCTCCAAATGCAGAGTTTGTTTCTTATCTTGAAGCCTACAAATCAACAAATATTTTCCACTCAACTGGAGTGTGAAGGCAGAGAGGAGTGTGGTCTAATAATCATTAAGTTTTCATGTGCTAGTCAAGTTAATAGCTTATCCTATTAAGCTAGTAAAATCTCTTTTGGGAGAGATTTCAGCTTTGCGGTGGATCTATTTGAAGATACCTCCCTGGTTCCAATTTTCACTCATTGTTAAAAGCTGGAAGATGTGGTAAAGGTGGTCGCATCCAGGGTTTCTCATTTTTCCTTAGGGTGGGGTTTATGGGTGATAATGGAGGTAGAGGGTAGTAAGTCGATGAGACAATGGGAATGGGGGGAAATTGAACAGTTACAGCTCTTCACTCCCCCTTCTCCTCAGACAAAAAGTATTACATTTTGGGGCACCCTGTGATATGTGATTCTTCTGCTGACCAGCCCTCTACATCTCCAATGAGGAAACATGGCTTGAAAGAAACTACGTGGTTTGCCCAAGACCACACATCTATGTCATGGCCAGCCAAATTCTGAATCCACATCTCCTGGATTGTAGTTAGTGATATTTTCTCTTTCAAAAAAATTGACTAAAAAGGACAACCGTAAATGACCCATGGACATTGACAACAGGGTGGGAATTGATGGTGGGAGCAGAAGGTGGGTGGGCAGGGGAGGGAAAAGGGGGAAGATGGGGACAACTATAATAGAACAATAATGAAAGCCAGATTTCTAGTAACATTGGAGAGCAAAAAACTAATCCTTTTATAGACCTCACAGTTTACTTAAACAATAGATGTATGAATAAACATAATACCAGGTGTATGCACCATGTCTAAACAAAGGTGTGCTGCTCATGTCTTCAGTCAAAGGCTTTATAAAACTTCTATTTCTTTAAGATTTTTCCCTTTGTAATATTAGTGAACACACCTAAGGACTTTCAGAGGAGTTGATAACTTATGGAATTCTTACTCTATACTCTTATTTTCATAAAATAGCTAATAAGATATTTTAATGGAGCACAAAGAAAATTTCTTATCAACAATTTCACATGTGCCGTATGCCATGAACTGCTCCCAATACAGGTTTTTTTCCTTTGAATGATTTGACTCACATCCTGCTTGCACTTCGGCCTCAGAAGCGTGCTTTTCTGAGGGCAGTTAACAATTGCTATAAAAATAATGATAATTATTTCCTATAACAAGTGACCTTGAGGTCTGTGGCTTCAGGGATGGCTCCTGGATCATAGCATCAATGGTCCAGGCTTTCTTTCATTCCTCCTCTGGCACGCCGGCATCGCGTGGTTGCAACTGTGGATAGAACTCTGGCCTCCGGTCTTCGCACAGCAGCATCCCCAGCAGGGAAAAGGGAAAAAAGGAAACCACAGTTTTTCTTTGTCAGATAGATTTAGTGTTCATCTGTCAAGAATACTTGATTATTTTGGTATTGCATTTTGATTTAGTTGACTAACTACAATGTATCTTAGTTTATCATAAATAGTCCATTAGATGTGGGATGTCCAAAATTGGGGTGTGTGTGTGTGTTTGTGTGTGTGTGTGTGTGTTTGTGTGTGTGTGTGTGTGTGTTTGTGTGTGCGTGTGTGTGTGTGTGTGTGTTAGTTAAAAGCCTGTGTATTCCTCACCACATATCCTGGGTGTGATGTGAGAGGAAAGAGAGCCACGGTTCATTTATATACTCCATGCTGGGGGTAATGGGCTGAGAAACCGTTATATGCTTTCCTCCAAATACAGCCTTTATTTCTAAGACACAAGAGCAAGATAAAACTAGTACTTATCCATACGTCTTTGCTCTCATTCACTCACCTTAAGTAAATTCAATCTGTCATAGAGTACTATAGATATTTCTGCTTAAATGTCTTTCTCCTCTTATCATGCCAGACACCATGCTTCAAGCTGCCACAGTCTCTTGCAGGGCTACTCCAAAAGTTTCTTAAATGGTCTCCCCATTGACATTCCAACCCCACTCCAATTTGTTCTCCACTCTGCAGTCAGAGCGATGGGCTCGGAATGCTTAGAAAAATTCAGTACAAGCCATTGCTCTTCGAAGAAATAGAAAAATCTTAATTGCCATCTGTAAGTCTTGCCATGGGCCAGCTCACCCTTATTTCTCCATCTACACAGGGCACTCGGTTTGTCTTCTGAACTCCCACACCAGGCCTTCAGTCCCTCAGAAGCTCCCAGCTCTTGCCTATCAGGGATCATTTGTGTGCATTGCTCCCTGTTCTTGCAATGTCCTTTGTACTCCTCACTTCCCTCTGCTCCATATACTACTCATTCTTCAGATTTAGGCTACGCTATGAGTTTCACAGGAGAACTTTTTCCAAACCTGAGGTGCTCTGTTCTCTAGCACATTCGTATCTTTCCTTTGTATCATTTACACTCCACTGTTCATTTCACGGTCATTTTTGTAAATGTGTGATTAGCTTCTGTTTCTCCCCACAGGTAGATGTTGAGAAGCTTCATTGGAAGCTGGACTGTATCTGTTTCTTTTTAATATTATCTTTGTGTTGACAATGTTTAGCATGAAACTTGGCACATAGTAAGTGCTCAGTGTTTGTGCTGATTGGTTGTATGAGTAAGTGAATAAATAAATAGTATTTATTGTGTTATTGGATCTCTGCATCAGTCAAGAATTTCAATTGTTGCATTTAAGTAGTTGATGTGGTTGTAGTTGGTACTTCAAAACAAGTTATTTTGGGACCTCTGCATGAGAAAATTGATTAGAAGATTTTGGCCTCAGAAAAATCCTTGAGTATCTTTTATGAGAAGTTTTAAGGCAGAGATGAGTTTTCTTAGTAAAATTGGAACCTAAAAATGTATGATTTTGTGGTTCAGAAATCAGCCACTGTTAAAAATAGTGAATACTTTCAGACTTTGTAGATATGGGGCTACGTTTGGAGAGATCCCAATGTTCTTTTGGAGTAAAGTCTGTTGAATAGCATGATGTTCAAAATAAATAACAAAAAAGGTTAAAGTGATATGGCTACAAAGTTCAAGTGATTTCTCCTCCAACATTCTTTTTAAATTGTATTTTCCTGAAATACTTACTATCTTTGCATCTAGCTATTCAATAAAAATGAGGAACTGTTGTTAAGCAGATACTGTGTGTCAATTTATTAATTCACTGATTGATCACAACCTACTTGAAAATCATAAAGATGTATTTTTGTTGTCAGAAATTTTTCTATGAATATGACACAATTTCTAATGTCAAGTAAAAATGGTGTGGACAAGAAACTTAGAACGTGACAAGTTCAAGTGCTTTGTTAGAAGTAAGCAGAGGGGTTGATGATAACATACAGTAAATGTCCCTAATTCAATTCTTGTTAAGGCAAGGGAAAGGTGGCTTGAGAGAAGACTTCCTGGGAGAAATAACATTTGAGCTCAATTCTGAAAGGCACGTTCAACTAAATATTTATTAAATCTGATGCCAACTTTCTTATTGTAGTAAGTATTTAAGTAGTGTTGTTCTTTTCTCTCCAATTTTCATAATTTTTTCTCTCTTACCTATACACCGGAGCCTTCTTGAGAATGGAAAATGTGTTTTATATTTTCAGGTATGTAATAAATTATTAAATATAGGGCTATGCATCATCTAAATAAACACTGGCATTTTTTCTCACTCATATTAATTGTATTGCAGCTTTAATATAATTTAATATATTTTTGTGTATTTCTTCTTTTTTAGAGTTTACTCAAAGCGCCGCACATGTTCCTATTATCATTCATGTAACTCTGGAATATAGATAACTAAACTTTTTCTAGTCCTAAAATTTGGGCGTTAGCAAAGTCACAGACTCATAAGAATCTTAATGCGTAATGGATTCTACGTGCAGAAAGGACAAATAATGGGCATTTAGTAAATATGCTCAGTTGGTGATCAGTCTATTTTTCCTTTTCCTTTCTCTCTCTTTAATCTGTCACTTATTTTACTCTCGAACCCCTTAATGAACATTTCAAAAAATATATGTTGCTTATTTTACTTTAGAAGAGTGAGCAATTTTTACCTATTGTGAATGAAGGATGCACCAGATATCTTAGTTCCTAGGACCATCCTCCGAACCCTGCGTATTTAACTGATCTGGGGGGAGAGCAAGATAAACCCTTTCCAAGGTCATTACTGGAGAGGAAAGAAAGAAAGACCTTGTAGATATGCTGTTGCATTATTTCCTTGCATTTACTCCCTAAGAAATATTACTTTACTCACATTCATTGTTAAAGATGTTAAGTTTATTATTTTTGGCTTTGTTACTGACCAGCAGCAACTCTAAGTATCTCCTCCGGTCTGTGTCTCCCTTCAGATGGATTATTTATTTTCCATTTAGCAGTTCTTCTCCACCTGCACAAGCGAGTTTTGAGGAACTAAGTGTTATTGCTTCACTTACTCTCTCTTCAGAGTTCACATTGCCAAGATCCCACATCACTTTTAGAAACACTTCTTTGTACTTTTCCACACTTGTGCTAGTGGATGATACCTGGACTGTTTTAACACCTCCAATGAGGTTTTCCAGTGCTTGGTAAAGTAGCAATGCGCTAACCTTCATTATGGAATATTTCTTTTTAATCATGTTGGGTTAGCACTGACCTTTTTCTTTAAGAATGCTGCGTAGTTTAAGAAGGGTTTCTGCCAAGTGCTCATTTAAAACAAAAAATATACGCATTAAAAAAGAAACACACGCATATATACGCAACTGCTTACTTATAGTGGAGTCACTTATCTGACAACTGCAACCATTTGAAGTTGCAGTAAATGCTGGAAAAGGCCTGTGAGTTGTAGCAGTTGTTCATGACATGTTTTCCAGAAAACTCTGGGGTCTGGGGACTCGTGGCTGTGCTCCTAACTAGACCCTCAAGTTTTCACTTAAGGCCTATTTACAAGCAAACTGGGTTTTCTGATTTCTCAGCCTTCCACAGACTGGAAATAGCAAAGTAGAAACCAGAAAGGAAACGAAGAACAGAAGTGATTTGAAATGGAGATGATGTAAATAATGAACACACTGGAAAATTTACTTCGTTTTCTTAGTTGGTCTGATTATGAAAGATAAAAGCATTTTGTTGACCTTTTTGCATACATCTTACTAAAGGGTCTATCTAAGCGGTTTTTGAGTAAGAAAGAAAGTTTTAGTTTAGATTCTGGAGTTCATTTTTTTAAAAGTAGGGATAATAGAAGATTAAAATGTGAGTTACATAGATAATTCTTTTTGTTAGGTAGTATACTTTATAATCAGAGAATATATATGTTTTTTTATATCTAAAAGGCTTTGTAGATTCACTTATTGATTATACATAAAATACACTGAGTATTACCCACATATTGCCTTTCTTAATTCAGTTCTAGAATTGCATAAAACAAACATTCTTAACCAATCCTCCCATGGGATATTTGGGAGAATGGTGGCAACTGAATTCTTGGCCTATGAAGATTATATTTATTTGTTTTAAAGCAGATATAATATAAAATGTAAACATTAAAAGAGCCCTTTCATTTCATGCCTGATATGATCATGAAAATTCAGCACATTTTAGTTCAATTCTTTGAATAACTTCCATCATCCTTTTAAGTAGTTCTCACACTCTAAGGCTGGGTTTTGAGGTATTGTACTGACACTTGGAAATCGTAGATGCTAGAAACTCGAAGGTCAAAAGGACGACCCCCACGTGCCCTGCTGATGGTGACTACGATCACTGGGCCACCAACCATCTCCCTATCCTCTAGTTTCGTGTGTGATAGACTCTGCCAGGAAGCTTTGTGCTGAAGACTACCCATGGCGCAAAGCTCGTGCCGTTTGAGATAGCAAATAAACTTTCTCATGGGCAGGTTTTTAAATGGTTTCCTTCTTAGCAAACACAGTAATACGCGACACACACTTTGCACCTTCGGGATTTTGTGCTAGTGACAGCACACTGCGCTCTAGCTCTCACCACGCGGCATCTTCCCGGGGCACCGCACGTCACCCTCTGAGACGGCACCCATCCCTGCTTCGCCGTGGCCCCAGGATGCCCTGTCAGACATGTCACTGATGATTTCGCAGCTGAATGAAACTACTAAGATTATTGCTGGTTCAGGAATAACAGCATGTGAAACGAGTCTAGGCTAACACAGACGTGGAGCTTAAATGTCAATCTTCTAAAATATAAATATTATTATATTTGGTTGTAAGTATTAGTTCTGTTTTGAGCGTGGTGTTTGTTGTTCCTTTTAGCAATTTAGCAAAGAGAAAACCAAGTAGAACAAGAGGCTGATCCTCCCTTCCCCCTTCCCCTTTCTTTCCCTCTGCTCTCCTCTCTTTTTCTTTCCTTTCTTTTTTCTTTTAAAGATGACAGTGAGGTGCTATTTTTATTTTGCATGGATGTTTCTCTCCTGACCTCCCCTGCAAAAGAAAAACCCCCAACCCAATTAAGGCAGGTGTTTCTTTAGTGTAATGGCAAAAGGTAAAACGGAAGAAAATTTCTCTATACTAGTTCTTAGAAAACTATTCAAGAAGCAACCTAATTGTGAAGCAGTGTTTTTGAACGGTAGCAGCAGCGCTTTGAAATGTGTGTACGCTGCGGTACAGGGTTTTTGATGTGCCACGTTTTGAACCATCACAAATCGATAAACTAACCAGTCATCCTAGACACCTGGGCAGCCTGCTGCTTTCCTGGATGCTGCCCTCAACTCACTTTGGCAGAGGACAAGTGAAGTGTGGGATCGCTGTTAGCTCTGGGTCGTGGGGGAATGCTGATAGTGTGTGTTCAGAAGTCTATTTTCTGGAGACACCCCAGACTCAAAAATCTTTCTGTTCCTCCACATACTATGGAGTTAAGTTCAAAGAAGTTGTCAATGTCTCTTTGATAACAGCGGTGTGGTCCTGTCCGGCAAGGGGGCGTTTTAATCACTTCATGGATATTAAGCGCTTTAGTTCCAGTTTATCCCTGCCTGTCTCTTCCATCCAAAATTCCCCTTAATCTGGCTCTCAATAGGGGGGACTTGCCTTTAGGGGACAAACTGAAGCAAAAGACAACAGGAAGATCCATGCTATGCCAGGATGTCTTGAAACATGAAAGGTCACACCTACATTTCTCTAAAAATAAATCTCTTTCCACAAGGTCAGTAAAACTGCTATCATTAAAGAAAATCTCCACTTTCAAGTTCATCCTTCCTTTATCTTTCAGCAAAAAAACAACAACAACAACAAAAAAACCCCACCAATATAGTCTATACTGTGGCTGACTAACTGTTAACAGAGTTTAGTTCAAACCTCCCAGCCCATTTTTAAACCCCTTTCCAGGCATAACTAATAGGGTCTGGCCATGCAATGAGCATAGCGCCACCGCAGGCCCTTTGGAGTGTGGGTTTATGTGAGCATCATTATCAGCATTATTTGTTCTCCTTTTCTTCATTTTGCATAAATTGAAATTTCTCCTAAACTGCAGCAGAATGTTGTTCAAGTATCTGTGTACAAAATAAATTGCAGATGATTTTCTTCTGAAGGAAATGGCTGCCGAGGAGCCCTTGAAGCCTGCGCTTCTGTTGTGAATCTGAGAGTCGTCTTTACCTAACAGAGTCATACCTTGGGCAGAATTGCGTCGGAACCCTGCGCATAAAGCGCTGTGTCAGCCTAGTGCACCTCTCAGGAAGAGGCAGGGCCACTGATGCCCATCGCAGAGACAACTGTGTGGTCCTCAGCATCCACTGCTTTCCAACAGCACTGTGGTGGTAAAGCAAATTGCATGCTCTTTAACCCTTCTGTCTGCCCACTGTCAGGGGAGAGCGATCAAATCCCATGTCTGCACTGTGGTCCTGCTGAAGAGTCTGTCCCATCCGACTGACAAGACCACTTTCAAGGATCAGTTGAAAATAATACCCTGGGTTCTGCTCCTCTGCGTGATATACATATGTGTTTCCACCTATAAACATACAGGTGTGCTCTATCTATCTATCTATCTATCTAGTATCATCTATCTTTTTTAATCTTGAGGGAGATATTGACTAGAAGCAGCAGGCGGAAGAACTCTCTTCAGTGTTGAAGACATTCTGTTGCCTCAATCTGCCAAGGCTGACATATCGTTCAGTGACGTGGGGTTCGGTACACACAGAGCAGGGTGGAAGGGACTGCTTTGGGGTATTCATATGTGTATGTTCATGTTTAAAATAACACAGAAAGACATTTATAAGTCTTCAAAGAGATGCCACCTACCGATCTTTATATAACAGCAAAGGTGAGGGAAGTTAGAGGAAGAATTGCCCTGGCCCTCACATTCTAGCCTGGACATCTGCTTACTGGGATTCGCGGTCAGTTTTTACATATCGAGCAGTACTGTATGAAAAATACATTAGTACTTTATAATAGTGGGAGTCTGAAGTCCATAAATGTCCCAGGTAGGTGCAAGGAACCAGGTTCTTGGTGATCATGGACAAAGAATTGAACCAAACGCGTGGAGAGTTTATAGCAGAAAGAGAGCAGATTTATTAAGTGATAGCACACTCCACAGAACATGGGAGCAGGCCAATGCGGAGCAGAGACTGCCCGCAGGGGTTTGGAGGGATTCTATTCTTTTTTTTTTTTTTTTTAAGATTTTATTTACTTATTTTTAGAGAGAAGGGAAGGGAGGGAGAAAGAGGAGAGAAACATCAATGTGTGGTTGCCTCTCATGTGCCCCCCACTGGGGGACCCAGGCATGTGCCTTGACTGGGAATTGAACCAGTGACCCTTTGGTTCATGGGCCCACACTCAATCCATTGAGCTATACCAGCCAGGGCAGGATTCTATTCTTACAGGGTAGATATTTCCTGGTTAGTTTTGGTGGTTTTTTTTTGCTCATGTACAAATAGTTACATTAATTTAAAGATACTGTGCATGTGGTCTCCCATGGTTTTCCTTGATTGGCCACTGGGGAAGGGGGTTCCACAATGTTAATTTATTACAATGCTATTGTAATGAAGCAGGGGTCATGTAGCATCTTCTGTGCAGGTGCATTCATGATTCACTATGATTCAGCATTTTTCCAGAAAGTGGGGACAACTGGTCTTAGAACAGGGTCTCTGTCCTGTATTGATGTCCTCTATCTTAGCCCTGGGGCACCTCCGGAGTTTTCTCCTTCCTGACTATCTCCTGCTTTATAATGAAGTCTTGGGGGGGATTTTTTTTAAGGTTTGGTGCTTATTCCTTTCTAAATTAGGAACAAAAACAGGGATAATCTCCTGTTTAATTAAGACATGTTATAATGAAGAAAAATTTATATTTTAAAAATTTCATTCTTTATAAGGCAGTCAATTCAAGGTCAGTTACTAAATATATTTTATATTACTGAATTTGGCTTACTATAAGTTCCATATTTTAAGGAAATTAAATGCCAGTTAAAAACTTGACATTGTGAAAACTAAAAATGGACCTACCTTTTGACCCAGCAATTCCGCTGCTAGGATTATATCCTAGGAACCCTGAAATACCAATCCAAAAGAATCTATGCACCCCAATGTTCATAGCAGCACAATTTACAATAGCCAAGTGTTGGAAGCAACCTAGGTGCCCATCAGTAAATGAATGGATCAAGAAACTATGGTACATTTACACAATGGAATTCTATGCAGCAGAAGAAAGAAGGAGCTCCTGCCCTTCACAACAGCATGGATGGAACTGGAGAGCATCATGCTAAGCGAAATAAACCAGGAAGTGAAAGACAAATACCTTATGATCTCACCTTTAACAGGAACCTAATCAACAAAACAAACAAACAAGCATAATATAACCAAAGACACTAAAGTTGAGAACAGTCTGACAGTCACCAGAGGGGAGAGGGGAGGGAAGATTAGGGGAAAAGGGGAAGGGTTTAGAGCAACAAGTATAAAGGACACATGGACAAAAACTAGGGGGGTGGAAATGGGAGGGAGGTGGGGAGGGCTGGGGTGGTGGGCTGGAATGGGAGTAAAAGACAGAAAACTGTACAAGAACAACAATTAAAATTAAAAAATTAAAATTAAAAAACTTTACATTGTGAGAATTTTTGGAAAACATATGGATGGTATAGGAACTTTCTTGTTCATCATTTATTACAGTCATTATGAGAAAACCATGAAATGAAAAAATAGAGAATTTCACCATGGTGAAATGAAGTTATTTCACTTTGCATATGACAAACCAATAAAAGAATAGCTACACATAGATGTCATTTGATTTTAGATAAATCAAGTATATTAATTTCATAAATTTCTTTAGGACTAAAATGATGTACTTAATGATGTGTGTTTCATAACTCTTTATTATTTTGTATTCAGATTGAATAAATATCCTTCATAGAGTTTTAAATGTTTAACACTAAAGAAATTTCCCCCTCAGTTCCTTTCACATGAAGCATTAGGCAACT
The DNA here is from genome assembly GCA_004027475.1 of Anoura caudifer. Taxonomy (NCBI): domain Eukaryota; kingdom Metazoa; phylum Chordata; class Mammalia; order Chiroptera; family Phyllostomidae; genus Anoura; species Anoura caudifer. Next base: position 39,584 of record PVKU01005708.1, on the reverse strand, counting down.
CTTTTGAAATTGAATCACTGAGCTGCATTTTCTACTATAGTTTCATGATATAGGAGTCCCCCCTTATTCAAAGGGATACACTCCAAGAACTCAAGGTGATGCCTGACATGGCAGATATATGCATTGTTTTTTTCTGTATACACACACCTTTTCACTTAAAGGAAGCGCCTTATGGCTTTTCCTTGGCATATCCAAATTTCTGGCATAACTGTTCTTGTGTCTTGGGGTCATTATTAAGTAAAATAAGGGTCACTTGAACACCGAACTGCCATACCGCAGCAGTGGTTCTCGTAACTGAGGCAACTACAAAGTGACTAACAGGCAGGTAACGTATGTGGCGTGGAGATGCTGAACAAAGGGATGGTTCACATCCTGGGTGGGATGGAATAGGATGGAGTAGGATCACACTACTCAGAACCGTTCAATTTAAAACTTCCGAATTGTTTACTTCTGGAACTTACCATTAAATAGTTTTGGACCATGGTTCATGGCAGGTAATTGAAACCTCAGGAAGTGAAACTGCAAAAACTGAAGTTTACTCTTTTTAAGGGTTGGCCACACTCAGAATCATTGCTCAGTGAATTATCTGAAGTTTCAAATGTCCTTGCCCCTCAAGCTGTGTCATTTTAGAAGGCAGGTTTATTGGTTTTCAAGAGCTTTTGATGGTGTCTAGATTTTGATAAACTCTATATATTCTCTGAATCTAAAAGCCCCTCCTACTGAAACTATCATTCCTTCAGTTCCCACATCTTCTTTATTCTTTAATACCTGAAGCAATGTATCTGGGAGTCTGAGACCAAACATTTTTTAGCAATAATTGGCTCATCACTTTCCTGTTCATAAAAGATACACAATCATAGATGATAACATTGTCTAGTTCATAGATAATAATGTTCAAAATTGGCTCAAGGTTATTTCTGAAAAGTGATATTTTAATTTGAATCTCAAGTTAATTTTAACTACCGTAAGCCAAATGATTAGCACATCCATTAAGGAAAATAAATTTTTATCTTAAATAAGAAAAATAATTGTGTGCTTTGGTATAATTAATTCATGTCAGATTTGTTCCAGAGAGGTGACTTTGTATTGTATTGTACCTAGATTATTCTATTTTATTCATCAACTACCTATGGATATTTACTCTTTTCCAAAATGTGTGCTAACCTACTGATTTAACAACCTGAGGTAAACCTCTTAATCTCCGTTAGTTTAGGTACAAGAAGAATCTGAAAAAGCCTCTCCAGATCCATAAAGTATTTTGCACCGTTGTGTCCACACTTGAGGACTGCTCTGAGACAGCTGTGTGATGGAGAACGCTGGCTGTTTCCACCCGTCAGCGTGGCTCGGGAGTCTCTGGGGTGCTGTGTTTATTTTGATTATTTTAATGTGTTGCATTAATTTGCAGAACAGTAAAAAATAAACAAATAAGAAGAATTGCAGATTTTAACAGTGGTATGAAAAAGTCGGGAAGTCATACATCCCTAGAGACTGAATACAACTAAGAGTTGCTTTCTATCACTTGCTTTTCAGGAATGTGTCTTACTTTTAACTAGCAAGGACGGCATTGACAGAAAGCCTTTCCAAAGGTTAATTATTTTACATTGAAAGTAATCAGCACTATATTGCTTGTTAACCTTTATTTGTGTCTTAAAATTATTTCCCTTAATTATCTGACCATGTAGTTTCAATGATGTTTTTGATTTTTGATTTACCTTATCAGTTAAAATATTTTTCAAATTTGCATCTTATCTGGTTAATCTTATTTAACCTGAAGAGAATAGATTAAATCCATTTAACCGTCCACTTTATTAAATTTTTGTTCTAATTTATGTTACTGTAATAGAATCAGGACAGGAGGAAATTAAATTGCTTAAAAAATACAGAAGAGTCTGTGGCTTCCACAGTCTCCTATGCAAAGTCTGAAATCATTTCATGTTCTAAGTGGGGGAGAATAACATTATAAAACTTTCTTTATGGAAACAAATGCCAAAATATCATTTACTTTTTTTCATTTTAATAGCAGATTATTGGAAAATCACTGGGCTTTCTGGATAGGAATTTTGATTTTCCTTCAACTTTACAGAGTAATTCTTATAGTCATTCAAAAGTTTTAAACAGAATACTTGTTCCAAATTTTTAACATCAATTGCAATAGTGCAGGATTAGACTGTTTTATTTCCTGGTATTTGTTCCCTGGGCAGAAATAAAATAGTTGGTATTGGTTATCAATACAGTAAATCAATGTATGCAACTAATTTGGACCATTCAAACATAAAAACAATACTCCATTTTATTATGTCATTTTTCAAAAAATTTACCTCTTCTTTCTATAGCAACCTTACTTCAAATATATGTGGCTAATGCATAGGTTCGGGGAGATATAAAAATTGTCACAGGGAAAGAACTACGGGAGAATTTGCAGTTCTATAATCCCTTGTGTCTAATCTGAAAACTAAAATATGAACTAATTTGCACTGCCTAAGAACTGTAGGAATAGGACTGTCTGGTGTCATTGCTTCGGAGTGGTAAATTTGAACATGAAAAGTGAGACAGCCCCAGCCAGGTGGCTTAGTTGGTTGGAGTATCATCCCTTGTACCAAGTGGTTGTGGGTTCGATTCCTCAACAGGGCTCATACCTAGGTTATGGGTTTGATTCCTGGTCAGAGCGTATACAGGAGACAACTCCCTCTCTCTCTCTCTCTGCCTCTCCCTCACTCTTCTCTGTCCCCCCCTACTTCCTCTCTCTCTGAAATCAATAAACATATGCTCAGGGAGGATTAAAAAACGTTACAGTTACAGAGTTATAGGCAGGTTTTTTATTATCCACTTGTGTGCTAAGCAGTATGAGCCACACATCACGTTGCTAATTAGTGGGCATTTACTAAATATTTACTGTGTATGAAGCAGTAATTAAGGTGTTATGTGTAATGGTACATGGGTGTGTGTGTAAAAGGCATGTAAGACAGATTTTGAGGTACAGAAGGAAAGCAATCATATTTAGCACTAACCAAAATGTTTCAGAGACATAAGAACAGTTATTTAGTAACAAAGCAACAAAGTCAAGTGCCTGTATTAAAATGTAAATACATTGGCATGGGATGAAAGTGGGTATGATTGTTTTCCATTAACTTTTTAAGCCAAGAGACTGAATTCTGACTTAAAAAATAAAGATGTATGTTTTCAAATACTTACATAGACTAAGCACTGAAGAGCACCGAATTCTGTGTTCAGCTATTTGGCTGTTAGCACTGATGCATGTTGCAGAAAGGAAATAGCTCGAAATCCTTAAGTTAGGCAAACTCTGGAGAGCTGGGAGGCACAGGGGGGCAATTGGCTTGTAAAATAAACTGACCAAATCAAAAGCCGAATTTAGATTGCATAAGGATACCCCAGAAATTCCCTTAACAATATACTAGTTATGGACCTAACTACTGCTATTATTATCCCTGCTAATGAAGAAACCACGGAAGAAGGCAAGCAATGCCTCTCTATTACTGTGGGCTTCCAGCTTAACTAGCTAAGGCACTAAATGATCCTTTGAAAAGTGAATGGACTCAAATGTCTGTGTACTGTTCCTGAGGAAACCATTGGACATGGTTTAACTTCAGAAAGTTTGAAGACAGTTTGGCTAATGATGACTGAAAGTGCTGGATAAAACAAGAGGCTTAGACTATATATATAATATATATATATTATTGTTTAATTTTAATTATTGTTCAAGTACAGTTTCCTGCCTTTTACTCCCATCCCAGCCCACCCCCCAGCCTTCTGCACCACCCTCCCGTTTCTACCCCCTCTTGTTTTTTAAATCCTTCCCCTTTACCATGTTTTGTGACTTGATAACAATTTTAGTTTCAAACATATCTTTTGAAAAATGATCCAAGCCCTGTCTGGTATGGCTCAGTGGATTGAACACCGATCTGTGAACCAGAGGATCACTGGTTCGATTCTCAGTCAGGGCATGTGCTTCAGTTGTGGGCCAGGCCCCTAGTAGGGTGTGTGCGAGAGGCAACCACACATTGATGTATCTCTCCCTCTCTTTCTCCCTCTCTTCCCCTTTCTCTAAAAATAAATAAGTAAATAAATAAATAAAATCTTAAAAAATTAAAAAAAATGATCCAAGAAAATAATTAAATGCCAATTCTGACATAGAAACATTCGTCTGTTAGTTAAGTCTTTGACTATTTTTGGTACTGGAAGTTTAGGAAAATATATTTCCCCATTGGTGGCTTTTGGAAGAATGGAAGTCAATTAACATGCAAAATGCTGCCACTATAAAATGGTGCCGGCATTAGTAACTACACTAAAAATTTGGCTTTGCGGGTAAATAAAAACTAATAACTAAAGTATCTATGAAAATATCTAGAATATATATGAAAATGATTATTTGACCCTTGGATATGACAAAACAAAGGCAATTCTTTGTTTTGAAACTGGCAAAGTCAATGTTTGTGTTGCTTGTCACTACCGGAACCAAAACATAGAGACAAGGTTGGAATCTTTATGGGCACTTTATTCAGATGCCTGGCGATCTGAGAAGGGTTTTATGGACCCTAAAAACCCATTTTAATATCTCATCTCAAGCAGATCTTTTTATAAGGAGAAGAAAAGGTAGGTGAGGAATTTGGATTTCAGGGGAAAAGTGTGTAGAAGGCTGGGAATAAGGGATGAAGCTTAGTTAGGTAAAAGTTGCAGTCCGGCAGTTTTCCTAGAATCCCAGCAATTCTTTATCTGCACCCAGATGGTTTCTCCCTGGAGCACAATGGCTTGGATATCATTTTGATTGCTTGCAGTCCTCCCGAGGCTCCAAGGTTGAATTGCTTGTGGGGCTCCTGGAATCAGGTTAGGGCCAGTTCCTGGAACAACAACTTTCTGTATGTATTAATCACTGAACATGTTTATTATATAGCTAAAGCTAACAATATTTATTTGCATTTTATTTTATTTTTTAAAGTATATTTTCTCAATTATGCTATACAGTTGTCCAAATTTTTTTCCCTTTCCTCCCCCTCTACCCCCCCAACCCTCCAACATTCCCCCATCCCCCTTAGTTCATCCATGGGTCATACATATACATTCTTTGGCTTCTCCATTTCTTATACTAATATTAAACTCCCCCTGTCTATTATGTATCTACCAATTATGCTTCTTATTCCCTGTACCTTTGCCCCATCCTCCCTCCTCCCCCTCCCCACTGATAACTCTCCCTGTGATCTCCATTTCTGTGCTTCTGTCCCTATTCTAGTTGTTTCCTTTGTTTTTGTTTTGTTTTTTAGGTTCAGTTGTTGATAGTTGTGAGTTGGTTGTCATTTTACTCTTTATAGTTTTTGATCTTCTTTTTCTTAAATAAGTCCCTTTAACATTTCCTATAATAAGGGCTTGGTGATGATGAACTCCTTGAACTTGACCTTGTCTGAGAAGCACATACTGCCCTTCCATTCTAAATGACAGCTTTGCTGGATAGAGCAATCTTGGATGTAGGTTCTTGACTTTCATGATGTGGAATACTTCTTTCCAGCCCCTTCTTGCCTGTAAGGTCTCTTTTGAGAAATCAGCTGACAATCTTATGGGAACACCTTTGTTACCTACCAATCTTGCTGCTTTAAGATTCTCCTTATCTTTAATTTTGGGTAATTTCAATTATGATGTATCTTGGTATGTTTCTTCTTGGATCCAACTTCTTTGGGACTCTGAGTGTCCCACACTCAGATGTCTAGTTCCTTTGTCAGACTGGGGAAGTTTTCTTTCATTATTTGTTCAAATAAGTTTTCAATTTCTTGTTCTTCCTCTTCTCCTTCTGGCACCCCTATGATTTGGATGTTGGATTGCTTAAATTTGTCCCAGAGGTTCCTCAGCCTCTCCTCATTTTTTTGAATTCTTGTATCTTCATTCAGCAGTGGTTAACGGTTTCTTTCTTCCTTCTGGTCCAGATCATTGATTTGAGCCCAGTTTCCTTCCCTTCACTGTTGGTTCCCTGTACATTTTCCTTTATTTCACTTTGTATAGCCTTTACTTCTTCCTCTATTTTGTGTCCATACTCAATCATTTCTGTGAGCATCCTGATTACCAGTATGTTGAACGGTGCATCTGATAAGTTGGTTATCTTCTTGTTGCTTAGTTCTTTTCCTGAAGTTTTGATCTGTTCTTTCAGTTGGCCATATTTATTTGTCTTTACAAGCCTGCTACATTGTAAGGGGTGGAACCTTAGGTATTCACCAGGGTGGGGAAACTGACTTTGCTGCATTGTGGCTCTGTGTAGGGGGGAGAGGTCAGAGACAAAACAATGTTGCTTGCTAGCTTGCTTGGCTCTTGTCACACTTTCCTTCACTTCCCTTATTCCCACAAGTAGATTGTGCCCTTTCAGGTACTGATTCTCAGGTGGGTCATTTTGTGTACATTCTAGGACCCAGTGGGCCCTCCAACAGATTTTCCTGTGAGGCTGGGAGTTTCTCCTCAACAGACTTTTACAGTCAGAGGTTTGGAGGCTTTATTTCCCCATGCTGGAACCTTGGATTGCACCATTTGTCTTGCTCCCCAGTTGTTTCTCCTGGTTTATCTGCTTGCAAATGTGGAAATCCCATCTGCCAGCTGCTGCCTTGCTGCACATTTTCTCTGCCCCAGCTTCCCATCTCTGTCCCTCACACCAGTCTGGATGAATATTTCTTCTGTAACTCATTGGTTGTTGGACTTTCATGCCGTTTGATTTTCTGGCAGTTCTGGTTATTTTTTGTTTTTAAATTGGCTGTTATCCTTCTTTTCATTGTGCATGGAAGCAAAGCATTTCTACCTGTACCTCCATACTGGCTGGAGCTTGTAAAGCTAACAATTTTTAACTCTTGAGTTCCCCCATCAGTTTGATAAAATTCTTATATATTATCATTCATTTATTTATTCATTCAATTATCAACAAGTACTTAGGTCTCTGCCACATGCCAAAGCAGGTGATTAAAAATTTAAGACTAATAAAAACAAAAACACCAACAATAGGTGATATTTCTTAGGCTGGGAGCCTTGGACTCCCAGGTACCCATTGAAAATGAGACAGCAAATCCCTACATACTGAACTGGAATTTGCCCTCTGATACTTGCTGATTGTCTGACTGTAGGCAAGTTCCTTATTTCTCAGTTTTCTTATCTGTAAAATGAAGTACCATAAGAGCACCATTCCATAGTTTTATTGTGAAATTATATAAGATAACATCCAAAAAAGCATTTTGAACAGTGTAAGTCTCATGGTAGTGACAGACAAGTATTGACAATTATTACTCATTGTTTTAGTTATTTAATATAATCTTTGTGTGCATGAGTATACCAATGCAACACTTAGAATGAAGTAGGTAAGCAATATGAAATGAGATAGGTTATACTGGTTTCTTTAGGAATTAAAATACTAAGTTTCCATAAGGTAATGTCTTTCTGCTTTGACTTGTGAATATGCTCTCTTACAAATATTAATAGATGTACAAAAATAATAGTTGTGTAAGGAATAATAGGTGTGTATGAGTTCTTTGTGCATGTGGTATGGCTGTTCATATTTTATAGATGAAAAACAGAGACACAGCGAGGTTAAATGACTTGTCCAGCATCAAACAGCTAAGAAGCAAGGAGGCCAGGAGGGAGACACAGGCAGTGGGACTCCTCCATGTCGCTATGCTGTTTCGCAGCAGGGCCACGTAGCTTTTCCCCAACTTAAAGATCACTCAGAAAATCGCACATGAAGTCAGGTTTTGAGAGCCATTTACTCAAGGTAACCTAGTCCTGAAAGCAGGTAACAGCTCCAGTCTTCTGTGGAAAGCAGCTGTCTCTTTGTATCTGGAATAATTAATTAAAATAGGTCATTTTGATCTATAAAGCTATAGAAGACCTGAATTTTGATTGCTTTGGAGAGTAATTCTCTAGACTTACTGTCATGATCATCAAAGTGCTTATGCTAATATTTCCCAAATTTGATCTTTGGGAAATCAAATGCACCTCCTTTTATTTTCACATCGTAAATTTCAGGCAACCCTTCTTGATAAAATGGAATTTAGGTCAAATCTCTCATATTCAAGCAGGTTCTTTGTATATGGAGTAAGGAAGTAAATTAAGAAAGAAAGAAAAGACCTCAGTTTATTTTAATCTCAGGTTGTAGGAGCCTGTGTTATGTTTAATGAAAAAACACACACATACATAACGAACAGAAATTGCTGGTTGACTAGAACCTTGGTTCAGCGTGTTACTGCAAACTGTGAATGTAGCAAATAGTTTCATCCCCCCCCCCCAGAATAATGAAACAAGTATATATTTTCTCCTGTTTTGTAGTCTTTACTTCTCTCTTCTATTTTTTCTTCTTTTCTCTCAGTAAAAGATACCCGCACAGAGATCATGCTTGCTGTAGGTGGTAGAAGTACTTTTTAACTTTTTTTAGTGCTTGTCCCCATCAAAATCAAACAAAAATTAAGCAAAACAAAACAAAAAAACTCCCTGGCTTTCTCTTACTTAAAACACTATGCCCAGATTCAACATTTTGATTTGACAATGAGGAGCAATGTAATCTGCTGAAGAATAATATTAACATAAAAGCACAATAGAACTTGTCACAAAATGCATAGCAAAGACATTATAGCATGTAGTCTAGAGCTTTAATTAACATATTTGTTAAATGCCAATTCTTCGAATAGACACTATCCACAAAGGAAAGACTTTCCTTACACACATAATGCAGGCAGCTTGCTTTCCTTTAAGAGGGGTTATGACAGCTATACTATTGAGCTCTGTAATTCTGCTGGGAACCAACTCCTACCCTTCTGCCACCCAGGCTTTCAAAATCAGAACAGAGGAGAAAGTCAGTAGCTTTTACTGCTCTGTAATTTATTCCAAGGCAGGAGTTGTAAATGGATGCATGTACATCCTAGGCAATTTGCATACTGAATGCCTCCTCTCAGTTTTCTTATGCCGACCCCTGTCCCTGTCACTTAATTTGCATTTATTCACCAATCAAATTTATTTCCTGGATGCCTCACTTGCATCAATGAATCGCAGAGTAATTGCAGGAAGGTAAAGTGGTTTTATGAATGAAGGCACACCATTTACACCAATAAGTGTGGGTATCACCTCCCAGTCTCTTGTTTAATATTTAGACCTGTCTCCTTGCATACAAGCTGTTGGAAAAAGCTCCAGAAGCCACAGTTATATCTAAATAAATCAAACCAGATTTTACTGCTCTGGAGGATTTTCTTGGGGTTGAACAAAAAAAGTCTTAATAAACCTGAGATACAAAAGCTTGATTCATGATTGCATACTAAGAACAAAAAGTTAGGGAACTGACAGGTAAAATGAAGAGAGAAGGTTCAACAGAAAAAATTACTTTTTAGTTTTGGAGAAGATCAAATTTTATCTCAAGTATTTGCTATTGTGTTCTTTCTTTAGAAAGCTATGGTTTAGCCCTTGAGCACAGAGGGGAAAATTTAGTAAGGCTCTCTTTGTAGACCACAGAAACAGTACTAGAGATTGAGAGTTTTCAAGTGACACCAGGGTATGCATTTTTGAAAACGTTGCAGAATATATTTATAATTTATTTAATCTGATTAATTAGGAACTTATTGTGACTCCCTAGACATTTGAAAGTTTTTTTTAATTGATTTTAGAGAGAGAGTTGTGGGATGGGGGAGGGAGGGAAATATTGATGCATTTTTCTGCATATTTATGCATTTATTGGTTGACCTTGTATGTGCCCTGACCAGGATTGTCTCATCTTGACATGTGGAGACAACACTCCAACCAACTGAGCTACCCAGATTGGGCCTGAAAGATTTCCTTGATTAGCTCATTCCCTTAGGCCAATTTCCCACCGAGGGTGGCTCTATCCCCAGGGCACATTTGGCAGCATCTGAAGACAATTTTAGTTGTTACAACTGGTCAGGGGGTATGCTACTGTTATGAAGTTTGCAGAGGCCAGGGGTTCTGCTAAATATTCTACAATGTTTAGGAGAGCCTCTTGCAACAAAGAATTATCTGGTCCAAAATGTCCATAGTGCCAAGGCTGAGAAACTCTGCTTTTAGCCCTATTTGCGAGCCCCCTTCTCACTCCCACCATTCTGTTACCGCTCTAGTTTGAAGATGATTTTGCCACTTGGCTCATATTTCACAGAAAAAAAAGGTTATCAACATAAATCCCTCAACTTCTCCCATACATCCAACACATTTACTCTTATTTCTCCAGTCCTGAAAAAGAGGCACCCTTTTGCTTCCTTAGGGTAATTGGTTCATTTGTGTTCCAGATTTCGTTCCTTCTAGTCTCCTCCCAGGCATCTCTTCATCACTTACCTCTCTATCCTTCTGTTACCCAAAACTTTTCATTCTCCATTAGTTCAAGACTCATTAATTAAATATAAATCCTTCCTTTTATTGTAGCTTTTCTCTTTCCTTCACCCAGAAGTTTTCCAAGGGTATTTTATAGTTGTTATCTTCCTCGAATCTGTATTCCACTACTCCCTTGCATTTCTTTTTAGCAACTAGTCCAACTTAAACTGCGTATATCCTTGGTTATTGCTAGACCTAGCTTTGACCCCAATCCTAACCCTAATTCTCATGTTATCTCTATCCCTAGTTCAAACCACCCAAGAATTCAGTGGCTTAAAACAGGCATTTACTATTGTTCACAAATCTATGGAATATCTGGATAATTCTGGGCTCATGGATATATCTGTTGCTGGTGGTGTATCTGGTATGCAGGGTACCAAGAGAATGAGTGGAGGTAGAGGCCCTCTGCAGGCCCAGGGTTGGAACTCGTACTGTGATGCTCCCAGCGTGAGTCACAGGCCAACCAATACAAGAGGTAAAGATGCAGACTCCCTGTCTTGATGGGAAAAGGTGATAGTAGTGTTGCAAAGGGTGCTGAGACCATAGGGGCAGAGGATGAGTGCCATTTTTACAAGCAATCTCCCAATCATATTAAAGTCACTAACTGTGGAGGGGCTCCATCCGCAGAGCCCCATCCGTCTGCTGCAGATGAAAATAAGTCTACCAAGGCATGATCTACTTGAGGAGGAGAGGTGGCCAATCTCTCAAAGGAGAAGGGCCAAGAGCCCCTTCCTCAATGGTTTTTATTAGGTTCATAATACACAGGAATTCAGATAAAACTCATCAATCAATGTCAGGTGGCAAGGATCAGACAATAGATAACATTTCAAAGAACTCTGAGGGTTTAATTGAGTCAGGGTCTGTCAGCTAAGGGGCTACAAAACTTTGGGAGACAATCTCATTTCCTCCTCAGACCCTATCATTTAAATGAGAGCACTCTTAGCAAAGCAGGTTTCACAGGACATTACAAATTCTTTCTTATGCCTGATCACCCAGGGAGCTGCTCTGGCCAGCACAGGGCTGCACCGCCCTCCCTCATACTTTCAGGCTTAAGTGGATTAGGACCAGGATGCCAAGAGACAATGAAAACTTCTCCCAGATGGACTGGGGACTCAGGCTATGTCAGAATAGCTGGGGGGTGAGGGTCCGTCACCCCCTCTTTGTTGCAGCCCCCTGAGTCCTTCCTTGAAGGCCTTTCAAGTGGTCGTGCCTGGCTTAGGTGTCCCCTGCCTTGAGGGAATCTTACCTGTCATTGGGTAACCGACCAAGCATTGGGGGCCAGTTATGGATGAAGCAGAAGCAGCGCTCACGCCAGGGAGATAAGCTTTGTCTCCTTAGTGGCTTACAGTCTGAAGGTCACTCTCTCAGCCTAGTCATGGGGGGGTTGCAACTCCTGAAACCAGGCAGAACGGTTCCCAACAACTAACAATCTAATATTCAAAATCAGCTCTAATTTCACTGTTCATTTTCCTTGATTTTGTGACAGGTTTTTGAGTGAATAATTTATTCTAGAAATTTTACCCCTATGTCTACCATAACACTACCGTCTTTAATTGTCTTCTGACTCTCTGATCACTCTTGATTATCTCCACCACAACGATAAAGGTTTTTGTAAAAGTTTCTACCCCTGACCCTCTTTTTAGTCTATAAACATTTATTTGGCAGTCTTATCCCAACTATGTTTTTATCTGTCACTTATATTTGACAACTGAAATCTAAATTTCTAGCATAACACATATTCATTATAGATTATATCTCCATTTGTGTATTGGAAATATTTTTCTGAAGAGTGAATTTATTATCATTCTTTCATTATCTGGTTCTTCTCAAAATATGTAATTACCTAGCAAGTTATTTTTGATTCCTCTTTTTTTTTTCTTATCACTTCCAACCCTTTAAGCACTATATTACAATGTTGTGGTTCATTAAAGTCTATTGATTTGTATCAACAGCTCAATTAAGCAAATATTAACCCAGTAACTACTACGTGACAGCCCTTACGGCGCTTAGATTACATGCGACCTACTATGCTACTTGATGATAACTGATGTGAAGAGATTTAAATTTGGGAAAGGGGAAGATAGGAAGTGCCAGTGGTTTTATTTCCGGTGGTTAGGAGGACCCACTGAGGAGATGATATGTGATGAAAATCCAAGGCCGGTGAAAGAATGAAGCTACCTGGGGAGAGCATTCCAGGTCAACAGAAAAGCAAGGGTTAATATTTATTATATAACTATATATCATCTATTAATATTTAGAGTCTTTTATGCCCTCCCTGTCAATAAGATGGTAACATTGCAACCTTTTTTGTTCCTATTTCCTGCCCAAACTCTGCCTCCCAGATTGATAGCTTTGTGATTTTAGTTCCAAATTATTATTTCAACATTTTATAAATTACCAATATTTATATTGAACTATTTTGCTACAAAAATCCTTTGCTTTTCTTTTTGGGGATTTTGTAGAATTTGTTTTTTCTGAATAATAGCTTGGTTGGACATAAAATTTTATATTTAAAACATGAACAGTATAAATTCAGTGTTATCTTGCAGATGACAAGTCTAATTAAGGTTACTGGATTTAGCAAATAAATATACAGGACACCCAGTTACATGTGAATTTCAGATAAACAGCAAATGCTTTTTGTAAGGATATCCCATATGATATGCTATTTAAGACACACTTATACTAAAAAACTACTGTTTATCTGAAATTTATAGATTACCTGGGTATCCTGTATTTTATCTGGCATTTCTAATTTCAGTGTAATCTGATTATTCTTTTTCTGTTTTCTTAGATTATTTTGAAAATCTCAGAATTCTCAAACTAAATTGTGTCCTCCCATATTTATATATTGGAGTACTAGCCCCAAATATTTTAGAATATTTACGGATAGGACCTTTCAGAGAGGTAATGAGGTAAATGAAATCATAAGAATAGAGCCTAATTCAATGTGACTGGCGTCTTTATAAGAAAAGGGAGAGACACCAAGGACATGCTCATAGAGAAAAGCTCATTTCAGATACAACTAGAAGACAGCCATCTGCCAGCCGAGAAGAGAGGCCTCAAGAGGAACCAAACTTGCTGACACCTCGATCTTGGCTTCCGGTCTACAGAATTGTGAGAAAGTAAATTTTTGTTGTTTAAGCCACTCAAGCCTGTGGGGTTAGGTCATGGCAGTTTTAGCAAATGAACACACCTACCTTCACACAATGATCTCCTGATGTTTTCCCTTCTACGTTCTTACATTTTTTGAAGGTCCACTAGTGCCATGTTTCTGTATGTTTTCATTTTGTCTTATGGATTTATCTAGCATGAGTAACTTTTAAAGAAATCTTATGGGTCTTCAGGCAAGAAGTAAACATGCAGAAGTAGTCTACTAACCACATAAACTTCCTGAGTTATCTTTCTGATAATGAACTTATATTAGACAAGCCCTGATAAAACCCTTGGATGACATCATATTGCTAAAAAATGAGGTCACTGTCTTCTGCATGTAATTCTCCCAGCACTTTGCCTATTTCTTCTGTCCCTGCTGCTAGTCCTTCTCTTCCTCCAATACACTACTTGCAACCTGTGTTCCAAGCATGTCAAGCCATTGAAGTTCTATTTTATATGCTGTGATGTTTTATTTTTAATGAGTGTATCTCCCTAATTTTGCCTATCTGTTGAAGTCCTACTCATCATCATTCAGCGTGCTGACCAACTATGTCCTATTGTTGAATGCTTTTTTCTTGCCATATTCCCACTGCGATTCTGAGACCCACTCTTTGGTACCACCAATGTGTACTTTCAAATGTCCTTTCCAGCATTTACCACAAGGTATTAAATTATTCTTCTATATTTGTTTCTATCATTAATGAGTGAATTATTTGAAGATGAAAGATTATCCTGACACTCCCATTGACTGAGACATGACTAATATTCAGAAGAATAATTGCTTAACAGGATTAAAAATGAGCAAGTGAGAGTATCAGTAAAGGTTTTGAACACTTGAGTAATTTTTAAACAATTTTAAGGCCCATGAACTAGTCTTTTACCATTTTTTTTTTTTTAAATTTAGCATTTGCATTTGATTCCATTTTATTGCCATTGATTACAATAGTGTCTCCTAAATAAAATTTGGAAGGGAGAAACTTTAAATCACTTAACCCCCTTCGCATTTATTAAAAGCTTAGGTAAAAAATTACTTAAGGGTTAATTAAAATGTAGGTCGTTGTTTCTTTCACCTAATTTCTAATACTGTAGGCAATTGCCTTGGGACATCCAACAGGAAAGTGAAGGAATCTCACTTTCTGCGTGGTTAGCTCTGTTCAGTTTCAGACACTTCTCTTGAAAAGAGCACATATCCAAAGTGGAGAAACAATTATGTGCAAGTGAAACAGTTAATGAAGTTTTCTATGTGCTATAATTTTAATTTAAAGAGCATGTTTGAAAGGCTAAGAGACCCAGACAGGCAGATATTTCCTTCCTCACAGTTATAAAATCTGTCACATGCTAGAAATACTCCCCCATTGAATGGCAATCACAATTTCTATTCTAAAGGCTCCACATGCATGGTATATTATGTAATGGACAGCACTTCAGGATAATCTAATGAAAAGAGAACTCTTTTCCATGCTAATAAACTTCTGATTCTGCTTGTTTCAAGAAAATGAATTCAGGCTTTGAACTGCTGAGGTCCACATAAATTTAGGTTATCCATACAGCCGTGCGGAAAATCTCCAAGATGAGTTAGTTCTTTATTAATAGCAAGAATGAATGAGTCAGTCAGTTTGTTTAATGATCTGGCCCATAATTTGAATCCATTGAAAGTTGCGTGTTAGCACCTCTGGGAGCCAGGATCAAGCGTGACCTTGACTTGCGATAGCCTGAATCAAGCTTTGTTTGACTCTTCCCACACCAGCTTGGCTTTTATCACTGGGCATGCAAGCAGACTCCTTGAACAACCTTATAATTATTGCAAACATGAAAATTGTAAGGAAGTGGGAGGAGAGTGAGGCTAATGTGCAAAATTTATTTTAATAGATAAGAATGGGCAGTTCCCCTCCTCTATGAAATTACTTGTAGATGTTTGTTAAAAGCGATCAAGTTCATGAGGACACTTTTGTTAGGTCTCTGCAGTACATTTAATATACATATCTATGTATTAGACTTTTCTATTTTTAATACATTGGTGATACGGTTCTAAAAAAGGTTTTTAAAAAGTAGTCTCAGGTGACCCAAGTCTTAATCTTTCTTGGCAACTTGACCTTGTGAAAGCTTTAAGGTTTAAAGTCCTTTCCACATCTAAGTAACAATATTTTATAACTTGGATCTTTCTAAGCTTTTAACTACGATAGCTTTGTTTCAGAACTTGTGTGTCTTAAGCATCCTATTATTGTACTTGAATACATAATTAATTTATAGATTTTATATGATGGTCAGATGCTGTGATGTTCCTGCTTTTATTTTTCCCTGCCTCTACCTCATCATTCTGCTATAGGAAAATGGTATATGATATGATTTCCTTAAAAAACCAAAACGTATTTAGAGGGAATCAGTGGCATCAAGGATTCTAGCTTTATAATGGAATGTGTGCGGATTCCTAGGCCTTTTTTAATGAAGTGCCATATAGACGAGGAGTTATGCTCCACATAAACCCTATAGGGAATTCCTTGCTTCTTCCTACCTTCTGCTGGTTGACTGGCCATCTTTGGCATTCCTTCACTGGCCAACGCCTCTCTCCAATCCTGTCTTCATGTGACATTCTC
The DNA here is from genome assembly GCA_004027475.1 of Anoura caudifer. NCBI lineage: Eukaryota > Metazoa > Chordata > Mammalia > Chiroptera > Phyllostomidae > Anoura > Anoura caudifer. Next base: position 23,493 of record PVKU01005708.1, on the reverse strand, counting down.
TCTGTGTCCCTAGTCTTCTCTCTGTGGTTGTCTGCTTTGTGCCCAAATTCCTCCTTTTTGTAAGGCGACCAGTCATACTGCATTCTGACCCATCTAATGACCTCATTTTAACTCGATCACCTCTGTAAAGACCCTGTTTCCAAATAAGGTTGCACACCTAGGTAATGAGTTGGGACATCAGTGTAAGTGTTTTGGGGAATACAGTTCAATCCGTAATAGAAAGAGAACTTAAAATGTCGTATTGGCATGCAGTTTTTCTTTTGTTTTTTGCATGTAGTATTTCTATTTGCTTTTAAAACTATTTCAGATTTATTTATAAAGACGAGAAATGATTTTTTCCTAATAATGCCTTGACAATAACAATGACAGATAATGTTATAAGTGCAGTATAGGCATGAAGTAATTTTTATGTGCAAATGCCCCATAGCATGAATCTACCAAGTTTTTCAGAAAAAAATATGTTAAGAATGACAGCTTTGGAAAAATGTAGAAGCTAGAAATGGTTAATGTTATAAACAGATGGTTACAATTAGTTGTGGCATGTACCAGTGCTTTCATTCTTTGACTCTTCTGTTGTTTTTCTAATGCTTTGTATAGCAGAAGTAATTTGATTTTATTCAAGTGTTTTTAGTGTCTTATACCAATAGCTACATCACATCAAAAACAGCACAAATTCAAAGGACTATACAAGGCAGACTGATTTAATTTGTTTGTACATTTCTTAATCTTAGGGATCTGCAATCTTCTAAATTGACATTTCCAACCATTGGGGTTACTGTGAAGCACTTTACACTTTAATACCTTCCATAGTTTGTGGGTTCAGAACTTTAAATAGTTTATAGTTCTTTCAGTTCTGAATTAGTAAATAGCAAAGTGAGTTACTTGGAAGTAGCATGAGTTGGATGACGCACCCAGACATTCCATGACCTTCACAGCAATTCTCAGTCAGATGGAGTTCAATACTGCAATTATCTTAAGACGCTGAAGGGAAAGATTGAGTTTATAAAGTCAAATAAAAATCAAATAAGAATAATTCTCTTATTTATGACTGTTGCCGCTGAGTGAAAATCACAGAGGGGGTTCCTTAGGGGGGCAGCACGCAGAGATCTCTTGGAAGCCTGGCAGGGATGAGTCCCGTTGTGATCAGATAAAATTTAGACAAGTGCCAGGGGCTCTTCTTTTTAATGCATTAGCATAAAACATTAGAACTAATTCCTTTTATAGATTAACACTGGACTCTATGAAGTATGCCTTTACTTAATTTTGGATTCTGTGACTGAATTTTTTGAAATATTTAATTTACTGTAGTTCATTAAGAACTATGCACAAGGATCATTGTTAGGTTCCACAAATATGGATTTTTCTAGATACGAGATCATTTAATCCTACGTAACCATTCTATGTTTGTATGGACAGAGCAGTGGCAAACTGAATTGTAATGTTCACACTTCTTGAATAGTCAATGTCCCTTATGAAACAAATTTCAAAACATGGTAACTAGAAAGAGTCTAGATATGTTACCAGGTCAATTCTACCTTGGAATTAGTATGGAATCACAATGCACATAAATCTTTTACAAAATATGTGTATCAAGACATAGCTGCTTCTCCTTTTTTTCAATACATACAAAACTTATTATGCCTCTGCTGTGGCTTTCAATAGATGATGGAATGGAAGGTAGGAATAGTTCCTCATTTATTACATTGCCATCTTAATAATTAGTTCATGACTTTGTGCTTGTGGTCAATTGCAGTATTTCTAATCTATCCTAGGGCCAGTCAATTTCAAGTAATATTTCCAAATTGAAATCCATTAATTTCTTTGCTCTGACTTCACTAAAATGTATTTATGGAACAGGTTAATTGGAGCCACCACATCCATGACTGAGCTGGTCATTTTGAATGATATAGGCAGCATTAGCTCATGCTAGACCACAGCAGGCTCATTTTCCAGAGCCGGTGCCACAGCCCCATTCTGGGCCTGTGCCGTGACTGAAGTGGTCCTTTTGGAATAGAATTAATCACACCTCACCGCTATTTACTGAAGAGAAGAAAGAAGAAAATGAATATAGACACAAAAACCATGTAAACCAGTGAAAAGTGCTCATCTTGTGTGTGTGTTGAAAGAAGTCAGTGAAGCGAGAATGCTTGGAACGATGAGGTTTGTCTGTCTTTGGATCACACGGTTTAAAGCAGCTCCTTTACAGAGCACGAGTGTCCACAGTTTTCAGCAGTGACCCTTGCAATTAGAGATTCGTGTAGTTCAATCGTACTGACTTTACTGAAAACTGTGCTGTGTGGACAGGCTCCCTGTTTGGTATATAACTATAGGACCTAACTTGTACACAAGTAAATTCAGCATTTATTTTTCTCTTTTAGTTCTTTATCTAGGGTCTTCCATATGCTTCCTGTTTTCTAGTATGATACGAGTGAAATTGAATTGCTGAAAATTTTAAAATTAATTTTTCAGTTTTAATTGTGATTTACAATTTTCGAAGGATGTGTGCTAAGCTGCCCCTTCATGCGCTTTTTCTCACGAGGTATGCTTCCCCTTACCTTTTCTCTCTGCCTCCTAAGTCCCAGGTGGGACAAGCATTGGGGTGAAGCTTGCTTCTTGGACCATAAAGAAACACTTTTATCCAGTGTATAGACTTTACAACACTGCTCCCTACTCATCTGCTTTCTTTTTTGCCAAGATTTTATTTCTTTCAGTGAACTTGTCTCTGGTATTTCTAGTCCTGATGATCTGCTGGTAGACTCTTATCTTAGCCACTGAAGTTGTACCTATTCTGATTTTCAGACTCAGTTCACTGAGACTGCCATTCATCCATGCATTCAGATATGTTTGCATGTCTAATTGTTAACTCTCACTAAGCCCACAGTTGCATACCAAGGGGATTTGATGTTAGCCATGTGAGATGTGAAGGGATGCATACACAGAGGTATCAGAGATCTTGTCTGCTCACTTCTTATCTTTGACTTCTGCTGATGCAACTCCAGTCCTTCTTAGTCTCCTCACATCACTCAAGACAGATGAAAAACAACTAACAAAGCTCTATTTTTTTCGGCTCATGTGTCCTTCAATGTACTTTAGTAGCCCCAATAATGACCAGTGCTATCATTGTATGCCAGAGACTATTCCAAGCTGTTTGTTTTAATCTTAATAACAACTCTATAAAAAAAACCTATGAGAAGAAGAAAAGATGACATAGAACGTTTAAGAAACTTTCCAAACTTACCCAAGTGGCAGGTTGTAAAGCTGCAATATGAACTCCGCTGTCTTAGTTCCAGGGGCTGTGACAAAATACCATGGACTGGGTGGCTTATAAGCAACAGAGTATTTATTACCCACCATTCTGGAGGCTGGAAAGTCAGACCAAGGCACTGGCAAACTTTTGTTATTCTTCTCTGGGCCTTCTGCTTGACTAGGCCAGACCTTTGGCTTCTGTCTCTGTCCTTGGTAAAGTTAGTTTTAGCAAGAGTTTTACCAAATTGGTTTAAGCAGAATCTCCTACTCTTGATGTCTTATCAGTCTTGATATCTGATCAGCTTCCTCATCCTTCATCATCCCCAGGAAATATTTGGTCATCCTAGCCAGCGGGAACCCTATTAGGTTAGTTTAACAAGGAATTCTCCCTTTCTCTTAACAATTTTCCACCCACTGATGCCCTCCACATGTGCCTTTGCTATGAATTCCCATTTTTCCATCTGTGTTTGGACTTGAAACCGATCTCCTTCTCCAGCTGCAAACACCATTGCAGTAGGCCCTTTACCAAGGATAATAATGCCCCTGAATAAAGTTCGCCTTACAGTTTTACTAAGCATCTGAATAATTTCTTTAACAAGGCTATACATACAATTCTATACTTCAATTTTGCAAAGACCACAAAACTCAAGAAAATAAGAACTGGCCCTGGCTGGTGTGGCTCAGTGGATTGAGCACTGGCCTGTGAACCAAAGGGTCATTGGTTCGATTCCCAGTGAGGGCACATGCCTGCGTTGTGGGCTAGGCCCCTGGTATGGGGGCACATGAGAGGCAACCACACATTGACGTTTCTCTCCCTCTCATTCTCTCTCCCTTCCTCTCATGCTAAAAATAAGCAAATAAAATCTTTAAAAAAGAAGAAGAAGAATATAAGAACTGAAGACAGGAATATTTGTCTCTAAGATTAGGATCCTGAGAGACTAGAAGAGATCAAGAAAAGGACAAGGAGAAACAATTTACAGAGGGACTTTTGGAGTACTGCAGTTGTTAACCGAGGTTCTCAGTCGTTTGGGAAAATAAATTCTCTGAAAGATATGCAGATAGAAGAAAGCAATCCAGAGAGAAAAGAGAAGAAAGAAGATAGACTTGGAAATAATCACACATCCTCTGAAATTATTTTTTAAAAGCAGTTGTCCTAGTGCTGATGATAATGCCATTTGCTTTCTAGTTTTTAATTATTCTTTAAGAACTCAGGTGGAGAATAACAAGCAGTGGAAGACTAAATTTAGAATAGATTTTTCCAAATTAGGACACTTTACCATTCCAGTGCTTCATGCAGATATGAAAGTTTTAGAAATAGTTAAAAATCCTGAACCAATAATTATTCCTTTTTACCCTCATGTTTAACTGTGATTTTGCTTTGAAAAAGCTTTTGTTTCATTTCTTCCTCATTCTCATCACTGCCATTTTGTTGGAAAGCAGGCAAAAATATAGAACATAGAATAACTTTGGATAAAAATAATAACAGCAAATTAAGTGGCCAGCAAAAGTCCCCAGGGAGCATCTCTTTCCATCTGTGTAGGTGACACTTTTAGGTGGCTAGGCCTGTGGGTCAGTCGCCATAATTGTCTTTATTCTGTATGTGCAGGAGTGCTCATTGTCCTGGCTCCTCTGTATCACTTTGAGTTCAGAGTGTTACAATCATGAATGAACAATTGCAGAGCTGGGTTGACTGCATATACTGTGCACTGAAGTGGTAAAATTTTAGGCACTTTTACATAAATTCTCCCAAAGCATCATTTCTCTTTCTTTACACACTACTTACGATAGAGGTCAAAGGAAAACAGTACAAGCTTGCAAGACAGCAAGTGATACACAAGAGGAGTGATGACAAGAGAAGTCATGAGAAAGCAAGAGAAGAAGTTCCTAGACATTCCAAGGAAGAGGCCAAGCACACCTTATGAGTTATAAGTAACTAAGGTTTTTCCTACAGTGCCATTCCCATCAACACCTCAATTTACCCCTTTTCTTTCTTCTGCTCTCCACCTAGACTACCAAAGATCATGGCTGCCATAGTTGGTCTCAGTGAAATTTAAGGACTTGCTATCTTCTCCTTTCCCTCCTCAGTGTTTTCCAAGGTGCTGAGCTTTTCACCCAACCAAGAGGCTAATGCAGAGTGACCCGAAGCCCGTTCTTTCTTCCCCTCCTCCTTCTTACCACCCTCCATGGGCATATGTCCTCTTTGTCAACTCCTACACTACAGAAGGCTGAGGGTGACACTTCAGTATAAATGTCCTTCCAGAAAGCAAGAAGAGTATGACTGTCTCTAGGCATGATGGAAAAGTGGGTGGGGGTAGAGTTCAGTAGAAGCCTCACAATAAGGAACAAAGTTAATAATCATTATTTGTGCAGAGTAAATTATGTTTATCAAATTATTCAAATAAATTAATAAAAAGTACATCATGGCAAAAATTTATAAGCAGTCAAAGAGAGAAAATGCGAGCTTTAGAAGTCACCAGTCTTGCTGGGTTTCTGTGTGATGCTGCTAGCAATTTAGGAGTTCTTGGAAGATTGCAGCCACCTCCAAGTTAAAAGCCCCTTATATGAACCATACTAAGGGGGGGAACCCCCCAAATCTGTTTTTCTATTTATTAAAAATTGTATGTTTACTCTTACATGTTTAAACTTCAGTCACCTTTACAGTGCTCTCCATTTGTTGTAATACACCTATTGAGACATTTTTCCACCGCTCAGAACAGTCTTTGAACTCATTGATTTTGATGCCTTTTAGTGCTTCTGCCGTACTTTGTTTCACCTATTCCACACGGGCAAAATTTTTCCCTTTGAGGTCTTTTTTTCATGTAGGGAAGCAAAAACAGATCACTCACTGGGGGTGAGATAGAGTGAATGAGGGTGGGTGGGGCGTGAGAGTCATGTTGGTTTTGGTCAAAAAATGCTGAACACTCAGCGTCGTGTGGGTAGGTGCGCTCTGCTGAAAATCACCCATGGTGAAATGGGCAAACACGTTGAGAGAGCCTTCAAACAAATCCACTGAAGCTGAATGCAGCCTCTCACAACAACATCAGCTGGCACATTGCTACAGATGGGCTCCTAGAACACTCACCTAGTGGGGGAAGCTTGTACTACAAGGGGTCTTCCCTCCAGAAGAGAATTCCATTTTGGGGGGATTTCCCCCTCATATGTGTAATACTTTACCACATCCAGAGCATTTTAGTGTATATTCTGGATAACTGTGGTAGGGAAAGTCACTCTTCATTTTATAGATGCAGGATCTGGAGTAAGTGGTTTAACGCTCAGGGAAGATCCTGGAGCTCAAAGATGAGCTTCAGACAACCAGTTTATTACCTTTGGTATTGGACTGAATGTTTGTGTCCTCCTAACATTTGTATGTGGAAGCTGTGAAGTCCCTGTGATGGCACTTTGAGGGGAAATATTTGGAGGTAATTAGGGCTAGATGAGGCCTTGAGAGTGGGGCCCAGATGATGGAATGATGGTCCTTATGACAAGAGATACCAGGGAACTTGCTTTCTGTCTCCGAGCCCACCCCACCGGAAGGAGAGGCCACATGAACACACAGTGAGACGGCAGCAGCCTAGAAGTCCAGAGCAGAAGCCTACCAATGAAACTTACCTTTCTAGCACCTTGAACTTGGACTTCCCAGCCTCTAGAATCATGAAAAATAAACTTCTGCTGTTTTAGCACCCAATCTGTGGTATTTTCAGAGAAGCCTATGATACCCTTTCTTCTAGCTAAACCATGTAGCTGCATTTTGGCTAAGTGCCCATGTGACATGAAGTACTAACCAATATTGAGTATTTTATAATTTCATTGTTCTTTTATACTTTCACTCTTTCACACAAAAACAAATCATTCAGTATCTGCTTTGTGCCAAGAAGTGTGTTAGGTGCCAGAGATACAAGAATGAACAAGCTGTATCCCGCCTGCTCATGTTTTGATAAGGGAATAACCCATATAAGAAGACAATTACAATATAATTTGATAAATGCTATAATAAAGGTATTAAACTAAGAGCTTTGGTAGCATGAAAGAGCTCATTTAGCTCGAGGGAACTCAGGAACTGCTTCACAACGGAGGTAGCATCCATGAGTTTTTAAAGTGAGTGCAGGTGAATCTTGGAACCCATCCCCCCCAGATACACCTGCAGAGGAAGTGGCTGATGGAAGGAAGGAGGGCAGGCATCACTGAGGCCGGCAGCTCCGTGCCTGGCATTCTGGACGGCAACTTAGCACTTCTACCTGCACAGAAATCTTCTAGGGAGTTTCTGTTACACCCAGAAATTTTATCTTGACCCGCACCCGAGGGACCACAGCAGAGTCTCTGGGCAGAACAATGGTATGACTATGTTTAATAAACATTCCAAATAATCCTAGTGGACACTGAAGTGAACAAGGGAAATAAACAGGCTTTTCTCTGTATTTCAGCATGGATGAATTCTGATGTCGGATTTTCTACTCACTCTTTTACATGCTCCTATATTATACTCCAGCTTTTTCATTGCAGCAATAAAAGTTCATTGTAGCTCTGCTTTCAAAGCATCCATGGAGTTACTATTGCTCCATCAGTAAAGTGAGTTTTCCTCTTTGTCTTGTTTATAAGCCGAGCATCATCTATTGTATCAACCTGATAACATTCTGTTGTACCTTTAGCTGGAGGATCTAAGGGTGGGCTGGTAGGAACTGAAGCCGCACAGCACCAGGCCTGGGAAGAGCTGCCACTAAACAGAGGCGGGTCCCCTTCCATGGCACCTCTCTCCCAGTCTCTCAAAATCCCTCCCCGATTTTCAGCCACTTCACCGGTATCAGTTATGATATTTAATTTCTTCCCAAAACACTGAACATACAATTAAGATGAAGATACTTGAGGGCTTTCCTTAGCTTTGAGGATGATTCCTGCTTGGGTTTGGGAGTATCATTTAACCTTTTTTTCCTCTTCTTCTATAAGTGAGGAATGTCTAACTTACTTACCTGCAAGGAGTTTTCTGGAGTTTCAGCAGTGATGTTGATGAACCGTTTAGCACATAAAAAGTGCCAAATAACAGCTACGCGATGTGCTGGCCAAAAGCTCTCTCTGGAACATCTGTGGTACTTGACCCTATCTGTGATTCTCTCTCTCTCTCTTTTTTTAACAAATTATGTCATACCACTTCACTGCACATGAGAGAGCAACAAGATATAATGTAAATAATTAAAGCCTAAAATTTTGCTGCCTATTTATGTAAAATACAATGAAAGGAAGAATAGCAATACTGTGTCACCACATTTGATGCTGTCTGAAACCAAGTATTTAAGCAAAGGGCTGGAAAAACCACCACATAGCAATATGGCCACTTGGAACTTTACTTCTTCTAAAGGGTCTCCTTCCCTACTTATCAGAGCAAAAGAACATGCCTTCAGGGCCATTTAGAAATTGGGGAGTTGACTTTGATTCTTCATATTTCCTCCCAAGCCAGCCAACCCTACCAGGGCTTTTGCATCTGCCTATCCTTTCCCAATCATACTTGGGCTCTCTTACCTGTACAGCAGCTCTGTCTACTGTCTTTTAGTTGGAGGGTAACTGGTTCATATGTGTCCTGTTTGCACCTCTTCCAACCCATTCTTCACACGGCAGTTAGAGTGATTTTTCAAAAATGTAAATCAACCCGTGCTTTTCTGCCCTTCAGCTCTCAATGGCTTCCCGTTGCATGGAGAGCTACGTGCAGCCTCCCCACCCTGAGTTACAGAAATGTGGCCACGTTGACTTTACTTACCTCTCCAGCCTCTATTTGAGCCACTTTCTTTTTCTCATGGCTGCTCCAGGCAATTGTCCACCCCTTACCTCTTAGAATACCCCAAGCTGTGCCCCACCTCAGGCCATCTGTTATAAACTTTCCCCAGTAAATCTTCCGTACCAGGTGACTCTCCCTCCCTCCTTGTTCTTCAAATCTCTCCCTAAGTGTTATATCAAAAGGCAGAGACTTTCTGGGGTTAAAAAAAATATCTCAGCAGGTCTTTTCCTTTATCCTTTAACAATGAACATGTTTATTACCTTCCAAACACTTTTACAATTTGTAATTATACATTTATATGCCATTTTTCTGTTTAATATTCAATATTTGTTACCACCATCTTGACCATAAGCTCCATGTGAGCATGGACCAGCTTTTCTAAACTTACCATTGTGTCCCCAGTGCAGAGAATACTGTCTAGCATTTAATAGGTGATCTCTGAATAAATAAATGAATACTGAAGACGGCAGATTCTGTTTCTGCAATACTCTTTTCTAGAAGAGCTCCTGATTAATTTGTATGTTAAAATAAAATATAAAGAGCCTGAAGATAAACTGGAAGGAGGTGTTAGAAAAAGCTTAAATTAAATCTGAGAGTAAAGAATTAAGAATCAGAAATAGAAGAGAGTGAGGAAATGGATGCTGAACAGATTAATAAAAGTAAAACAAACAACAGCATATAAACAAAACTTCTTGTGGGCTGCTGAAGGATTGAGTATAATTCCTAACACTCAATTCACAATTTTTTAAAATGCTTATGATGGAAGCTACTCCCTAGCCTTCCCAAATCTCTAGAAAACTGTGCTCAACACAAATGATCCACGTGTGTCTGAGTTTCTGTTTGATACGTGTTAGTTATCCATTTCCATATAGCAAGTTACCACAAAAACTAGCATCATAAAATAATACACATGGATTGTCTTACAGTTTCTGTCACTCCCAAACCTGAGCCTGGTTTAGTGAGTCCCTTACTTCCGGGTCTGTTACAAGATTGCAGTCAAGGTAACGGCCAGGGTGGAGGCCTCATGTGAAGCTCAACTGAAACCGGAGCTGCTTCCAAGCTGTTGGGCTGAAGGCATCAGTTCCTCAGTGGCTGTGAGACAGAGGCCGCCCTCCTTTTCTTGCCCTCTGGGTCTCTGCAATATGGCAGCTTGCTTCATCAAAGTATGCAGTCCGGGAGGCAATGAAGTCTGCTGAAAACATGAAAACCATGCTCTGGTTAAGCAGCCATTGAAGTCACATCCCATCATCTTTTCAGTGTTCTGTCGATCAGCGCTAAATCAATAGGTTCAGCTAACACTCAAAGGGACTGTGCAAGGGTATATACCAGGAGGCGGGTGGATCATTGTAGGCTAATGTAGAAGTCAGTATGTTGTGTTTTGGTCCTGTGTCTGTGTGTGTGCATGTAAATCAAGAGAGAACAAAGTTCTCCATTTAGGTTGATGCAATTCAGCAGAGAACAGCTGTTGCAGTTGGAGATAGCCATGAGATCATACTTCCTAAAAATGTGAAGAAAATTTGGGACAGCCATTCACAGGGTGTGTATAGAGGTCTGAACCATATTATTTGGCTTTGAAGGGGCACTTGGCCTTAGATGTCCAGCATAATTCAATAATTAGGTTATCCAGAGCTCTGCTAAAACTCTCCACTCTGCCTGTCCTGACAACTCTTTAGGAGGTATAACGCACCTGGAAGTGCTAAATATTGCCAAAGAGTTGTGGGTAGGGGAGTTCGACAAGACTCTTTACCACCCAGTCAGTGCACATCAGTGGCACAGAGGCCCCAAGTTACTTCATTTTCATCTTGACTGAAGATCTGGTCTAGGAAGTCAGGAAAAGTTCTCCAGTATCTGGCACAGTAATTTCCAACAGTTTTCATCCTGTGGCACGTGTAAAGTAATTGCTAAAATTCTGTGGCACCAAAAATATATATTTTTGACAATCTGACAAAATAGGTATAATTTTGATGGATTTACAAAATAATAATAATAATAACAACAACAACCACCACCACCTATTCTTTTTGTTTCCAAAATGACTTTAAAAAAAAATCAGGTGCCTGTACTTGTACATAAGAATTTCCAGTACCAAGAATTAATCAATCAGATGCAACCTTATTGTAGATGCAACTCTATTATATTACCTATATATTTATGGTTCAAAACCATAAACACCATTCACACCAGATAACTATTTTTGTGTTGGCTGTTGTCATTTTTTTGACAATCTAAGGGAAAAGAGGTCAGTGCCCCTGACTAAACAGTCAGGTATTTTGTGTTTTAAAAATTTTTGCTGATTGATTGAATTAGAAAAATATTTTATTATGCAAGCTGGATCATTATTATACTTACCTAATAGTAACATGTGTCTATATCTCTTTTATTCAGAATCAGTCGAGATATATTCAGTATTTACCTACATGATAGGCGTTTCCCCAGGTGCTAACATGTAGGTTGCTCAAAGGGCTCCGGTGACTAACAATTATGAATGTGAATGGTAGAAAAGTAGTGCACTCAGAACTGTCTACTTGAGAGACTGGGTTGTTTATTAAATAATTACTTGAAATTATATGATGGCAATAAGTTTGACTATAGGCAGGGAGGGGATGACAAGCTCCGCTGTATAAGATCTGACAGCATAAACAGCGATGTCACGTGGGGAGTTGTGGAGGTGGAGGGCAATGTTGAAAACGATCGTGAGTGTTAAATAAGGAGCATAAGGTGAAATGGCTGTTGCCTACCTTTAAGTATCAAATCATTCAAGGTTGCTCTCAGAATCGCTTCACTTTTCTTCATACCAATAATGTAAGAAGGTAATGGTGACAACAAATGACTTCATTCTGATTAATAAATAAGTGTCTGTATGGTGGTTAAGATCATGAGAGCAGTGACACCTTCCAGTTACAACAGGCAGTAGTGTCCCCTGGCTGCCTCACAGGGCGACTCCCAAGGTTTTTGGAAACGCAGGAGAGCTGTAAACATTCCCTCTGTCCATGGATAGAGTAGGTGAAACTGCAACTAATACAGCTCCTAGCACAGCACGCTGAGGCCGAGGTTCGCCCAGGCTGCTACCAGCCACTGGCTGTGCATGGCAGAGGTTCTAGAGTGGGGCCTTTGCTCCCAGTTCTGGACTCTGCGAACAGACCGACTCCCCTTCAGCTTGGCTGAGACTGTCTGATGCTAAGCAGTGGTGGTAAGCTCTTCATACTCAATCTTTCCTTCTGTTTCTCCTTTAACAAGCATCAGACCTGTGTCCCTTCCTGGGGAAAGCTCTTCCCACCTATTTCTGCTCCCTCTTTTCCCATCATGGGCTATTGACACACTACATCTCTGGAGCTTATCTAATGCTATGTTGGCATCAATGTGTTGAAGGGCCTGAACTGGCCCAGGTGGTATGTTCACCATCCCAAGTGACAGTTACGCCATACACTGGTTATAACGGAGGTCATGGAGGTTGGGGTACTGAGGAGGGTGGGAATGACATTGGTACTGAAATTCCTCAATTTGATGTAATTAGGGTTATATTTAGGGCCCAGCATTTTATTTAAGAAAACAGAACAGTATATTACCACATCTTAGGAGTATGCTTTTCTGTTCAAAATAGGACTCCCAAATTTGGCATGTGTTGTTTCAGTTTCTAGGACAAATAAGTCACTCGGAATACCGTGTTTGCGTATTATGTCAGATGGATGAGGTGTTTCACTGTAATATAAAAAAATCAGTGGGTTGAGGAATGCATGTGTGAATTGAGCTCAATCTGTTTTCTGTGTTTTTAAATACACATAGATGTGTGCAGTGAAGGGTTTGTCATTGAATGGGAGCAAAACCCAGAAGAGGAAAATTTAGTGCACCCATTAGGACAACAATCCAAACTTCATCCTTCCCTGGTAAAATCATGATAGCAGAGTCACGGCAGGATCGGCGCATTTCTTCTGAAAAGCCTAAGGGCGATTCTGGTGTCCACCGTGGGGGTCAGGTCATCTTGCTGCCCACTGTATCCCTAACCCTCAGCACAGCGTCTCACACGTGCTAGATGTTCAGTATCTTTGCTGAAAAAAATGAAGGGCCTATGTTCAGGATAGTTTAATTGTAAGTAAATGTCACTCTGGTCTACTGCTTTGCCTATTTTGTACATGGAATAATGCATTAGTAGTCATCTCCAGTCACAAACATATCTGTTTTTCTGTGATCTATGTCTTTGACCCTGAACACATCCTAGGTGGTGGGGAAACAGGGGAGTAACGTTGCTATAATGTGAAAGGTGTGTTGATTTATGCAGGACTTTTCTCAGGCTGTTATTTTTTTAAGTGATCAGGGTGAGCTGTCTCATAATTAAAGAAATGCCTTAGCAGCGTATGAAGTGCTTATGAAAAGATCTGAAAGTCTACAAAAGTGCCTTCCATTATCGCAAGCCGTGCCTGCACTGCACAACGTGAGCTGCAGGGAAATGCTGGTGCTGGTGAAGGGGACAGGCTAACGTTTCCTCCCTCAGTAAAACGGAGGGTTCACAGAGCATGCTCTGGTCTGGATAAGACTCGATTTTGATGAACATGTTGCTATTAGAAGTGAACGCCCTCCAAGAAATGTGCCTCACAGGAAAATGTGTGAGTGCCGGGGTTCCAGTTGCAAAGAGCTGACTTTAATTCTAGATGCCAATGCCAAGCAGATTTTAGATGTTTTTGTGTTTTTATTAGGAATGATATTGTTTTTGTTAGTTCTTTGGATATTGTAGTTTTTTGCGCAATCTGCTCCCACCCTATTTTTTTTTTCCAGAATCAATGTTATTTTCACCATGTGATTTTATAGAAAGCATGTTTCTCCCCCCTCCACCCAGAAACACACATATGGTGTGATATCAAGACTGCTTATAGTTACAAGAAAAGCAGTATAGTAAGTTGGTTAGGAATCCAGCTCTAAACTCAAATTGCTTTGCTTTTAAGTTTTACCTTTGCCATTCCAAGCTGAATATATCTGGGCTCAAATACTTAACATTCCAATACCTTTGTCCCCAAAATGGTAAAAAAAGGATAATAACCATATCTGCTTCATTGTCCATTGTGTGGTTACACGAGTCGATGTAGCAAAGATCCAGGCACCTATTAAGCCGTCCACCAAATTAATCAGTATTACAAAACAAAGCATCTTTTCCCCAGCTAAGCTACACAGGAGAGAGTTCACCTTGCTATGTGGAGACATGGATGATTTCATAACTGGGACCTTAATATAGAAATTCTCTGAAGGTTTGACTTACAGTTACTTGTAGGAATTTTAGGGGCCAGTCCTCTTCATCATTAGTGCTGAAAATTTGTATTCACTATTGCCACCACTTGTTTTTTAAATTTCCTCTGGCCAGAGTCACTAGACTGTGACTTAAATTAAATTACAATTTTAAAACTGATTTCCTTCAGTTACTTGGGCTCTATACAGTAGAGTCATCATATACTTACTGATATTATTTGACATTTTCTCTTACATTTTAAAAAATAAATTGCAACCTATTATACCACTTACATTATATGTCAAGTTGATACAGTGTAATGGAAACAAGATGTAATATCAATAAAATGATCTATCATAAACACAACTAAAACTGCAAAACACATGTCCAAAATTAAGTGATATTGAATTAAAGTATACTTTTTTTTCTTTCTAGAAAAAGGCTGATGAAATCAAAGATTATTGCAAGGACAAAAGCCTCTTATTACCTCCAGCAGTGTCTGTAGTCCTGGGAGTCTCCGGGAAAACTGGGTAGTGCTATGCAGGAGGTTGCTTTAAGAATACGGTCTCTGGGTTGATGTGTCCTTTTTTAAAAGGTTGGATTTCCAAATGGCCATTCATCATCTGGGGTTAAACAGGGCTTTCTCCCCACTGAGGATTTTAAAACCAGTTTCAGAAGAGTGAACCAGCTATACCCTCACTGGGTCAAGCCTGATGATCAAGCTGAGTGACAGGTTGGACAAAAAGATGTCAGAGGTTTTTCAGTTCTATGAAATACTAATTAATAATAAAAGAAGAGTCCTGGCTGGTGTAGCTCAGTGGATTGAGCACGGGCCTGTGAACCAAAGGATTGCGGTTCGATTCCCAGTCAGGGCACATGCCTGGATGGCAGGCCGAGAGGCAACCACACATTGATATTTCTCTCCCTCTCTCCTTCCCTTCCCCTCTAAAGATAAATAAATAAAATCTTTTAAAAAATAATAAATGAAGGGGCTAACTCCTGAAAACAAATGGCTGTGTCCATTTTGCTTTCTTTCATTCAATGGTGGAAGGGTAATAATTATGAGAAAAAAAGCACATTTGGAGAAAGGGACTTCATGGAGAGTGGAGTTGCCTGATTTCTAATAATCATACACATGAATACAATTACGACAGGGAGGAAAAGTAAATTATGTATTGATCACCTACATCAGGCTCTGAGACTGATATTTACTATTTCACTTACTTGACCCCCACACCCAAGATGAACTCAAACAACCCTGTGAATTAGGAATCATTGTTTTTATTTCACAGCTAAGGGAGGAGGATCTGAGCATCTGAGCAATAAATAAGGTCACTCAAAGTCTGTTTCTTTCCACTCCATCAAACCTTGCCTTAGGATCTTCCTTTTCCTGTTCCTCCTTCTGCACCTCCCCCCTTGTTAACATTAGTTCTAGTCTCAGATTGCTTGGGCTGTACTCTCTTTTCCTAGGTCTCTCACCTTTATCCTACAAGTTGGAATTTTAAGGAAGTGTGTTGAGACCGGAAGTCACCAGAACAGAACAGTTGGTTGTCTAGAGAAGACCTCAGGGTACTTCTGCTTTGATAAATTCACTGTTCTCCTCAATCTAATAGTCTTCTAGGTCCAGAAACCTGGTTTTAGGGAATAATGACAATGATTTTTGTCATGATGGAGTCATGTTAACTAAATTCATGGATATTGATGTATAAAACCAGACTATCAATTGATTTCATCTACAATAAGTATACTGGCCAAGATCTTGAAATCATATCCTATGGCCTTAGTGAACATGTGTCTTAAGAAGCCACATTATAGTTAGAAAATTCCTGGTTATTACTGAGTCACTGGAACAGAAAAAAATTAGTAATTCTAATGAGGTTTCTCATGAATTAGAAAGACTGTCCATATCCAAAATATGCGCATGATACACTGATGAGTCAAGTGAAGTCCTTGGGCCATGAACAGATTTGGGTGGGCCGTTTCAGGGCTGCTTGTTTCTCTTCATTTTTACCTTATCTGATAAGTGCTTAGGTTTCTGACAAGTCACCCTCCAACTGACTCATAACTCAAATATTGCTGATTCCAGGGAGAACAACTAGAACTTAATGTGACTTTACACGTGTATTAATCCATTCTGCATTGATTTTTTTTTCTTTTAGTTAAACTTTCAGGTGGCAATCTTATTTCTGTTATTTGGACATGAACTTTCCGTTGGATGGAGAAAATCCCTTTGTACTTCCAAAGCCATAGGTACCAGGTTACTTTCAAAAGAAAATGGAATTTATGCCTTTTGAACAGAGATATGTGAAGGATCACATTCTTAGAAATGAAATCCAATGAATATTTAGTGTAGTTTTAATAATGGGGTACTATAGTACATTTTGTTTCAAGAATTTTTTTCTGTAATGATAAGAACTCTTACATATGCAGATGCCTATTTTCAAGACATGTTTTAAGGGAAGAAAATAAGTCAATGACTGCCTCCAGATTAAGATTCAGAAAGCCTTGTAGGCCTCAAACATTTCTTCTCACCATCTGTCTGTTAGTCAACTTTTGAGACTAATTTCTTTGAGTCTGAAAATCATTCCCATTAAAAAATTTCTTCGTAAAATGAAGATATACCTGAGATATATAATGCATTACACCAGTGCTTATCAAATGGATATCATTAAACAAGATGCAGATATAATTTTAATGTCTGGGAATTTGTTAGAATAATTTAATTTTAATAATGTAATAATAAATGCATATCCTGGATTAACTGAATAAACTACTTTATAAATGCATACTGCTTTCTAATTTAAAGCTTAAATTTGTGTTTCTGTCCCTTTTTGGTATTAACTATTATTACTTTAATTGTCACTGACTCATTAATAATGGGATTTTTTTAAAAAAGGTGAATGCTGTTATCTCACTCTACAAATCAGGGTTCATAAAATTTAAAGTGTAAAAAGAGGTGAAGAATTGAGTTCTAGCCAAGTATAATGGAAACATATTGTACTTGGTTAATTTTCTGGATGACTACTGATTTGAGGCAAATGGATGTTTAAATCCTGCCCATGGTGTGGTCAGTGAAATAAAGCTTTCTTTACATAAATTATTTCATGAATTTGAATTAAAGATAATTTTTGTCTATTAAATTGTGCCTTACAAGAAAATATTAAATGACTCTGTTTCCCAGTAGTGAAAAATAGGGTGCAATCCTCCTGAAGATTAAAATTGTTTGGAGTAGTTTTTAATAACAGATTCATATTGTAGTTTGCTTTTTCTTTTAGGAGTCTGTGGTTACCTACAGGCTGGGTTTAGAGGATTCTAAGGTATTGATTTAAGAATTTCAAGCTATATAGTTCCAAGAAGTTTGTATACCTTTCTCCTTAATGGATATACTCCGTTGAGTATAAACTCGCCTCCTGAGTTTAGGATATTATTTGAGTTTCTGGAAAAAAAATAGCTAAAGGGTACAAGGATTTGACTCATCACCTTCAATAGGCCCATTAGTTAATATAATGCATTTGTTATTGGAAACCAGAAATGTTTGTTTGATGAGGGTTCCGTGTGAACGGACCCAAAGTTCTGATTGAAATAGCTCCAGTTGTTCCTGTGCTGTGGATCCACCAGTTTTCTCTTATCACTGTGGTTCAGTGGGCAACTTACAGCACAGGTTCTGGAGAAATTTTTCCTAAGAAAACCGTGATGGTATTCCACTACTTGCCGCACAAGGCAAATCTTTTTTATCTCCTCCCTTTAAAGTTCCCACTTATTCCTTTGATTTTCTTTTCCTTCTTTCTGATTCTAAAACCTTGTATTATTATTATTTTTTTACATTTCCCCTTCTTTTTTCCTTCATGCCTTGGGAAAGTAAGGCATGAGGGGAAAGAGTTTTCATTGATGCTGGTGTTTAAGCAGATGACAGTTCATTAATCCACATACCTTAAAAAGTAGGTAAATGGTGGCACTGAGTATATAAATAACAGCCTAAGACAACTGATAAATGATAGAGCCAATTTTGAACTTATGTGCTAAGCAGAAGTACTTCATACTTAGAATACCATTTATCTTGCCATCTAATCTCTCTTTAGATATAATGTAGATATCACCTATCCATCCATCTGTATACATCTGTGTTGGCACAAAGAAATATATTTTTAATTTTTTTCCAGGACTCCATCACCCACATCAAGAAAAGCAGATTATCTAAGGAAAATAATCAGGTTCCAAATATTTCTGAATAAAAAGCACTTCAAAAGCTCACCATTAGAATATATCTATCCTATTTTGTTCTTAGGAATGCAAAATGTGAAATATTCATGGCCACAAGATACCATCAAAGCACCTAAATCTAATTCACTTTCCTTTTTCCTCAAATACTCCAAATCTAAAACGTTAAAGATGTACAGGCATTTGCAGTCGCCCTCAGTACCAATAGTCTGCAGTGCTTGCCATCCGAATTCATATTTTTCAAGAATAGAATTAACATTATCACTTCAGAAAAAAAGGTAATGACAGGTATAAAAATTAACTTAGACATAAGGATTACAAACCAAGTGTGTATTTCTTTAGAGGTAATCAATCATTGCATGTGCCAGAGATCTATAAGATTGGCCTCAGGACTCACTATAGGGACTTGATCCTTTCCTCCACAAATTGCTCAGTTCCACCAAACCAAAGACACTATTCCCCACTGAGGACTAAATAAATGACAAGCTAGAAGTAGTGAAGAATAAATTCATTTTCTGAGTTACTTGAGTAAAGAGCTGTCTGAACAAAACCCACACATTTCTTTTCACATAAAGGAAGCTTACAACTTTATACAAAATCATCCTTATTTGAAAAGAACTTCGGGAAATTTGTTATAAAAGGGAGGGTATTTGCGATGTTAGTTCTACCATGCCCACAAAAAATGGAGAAGAGCATTGGGAATAAGGATTGTTTTGGCCTACACAACCCCTAAACATTTACCTGTTATTTCAACCCATGTATTGTTCATACACATAAACATTTTCTGGTAACCAGGGAGCTATTTACTTATGCACTTCATTTTCACTGCATGTCTGTAAGAATGCAAAAATGTAGACATTGATGCACATAATCACATACGTATGTTAAGTAAGGCTTCCTGTCCCAGTGTGACTCAGATCTTAAAAAATAGCAAAATTGCTATGAATGGCTTATTTGCTGAAAGTGGGTATTTTAATTATTCTAGATACTTTGAATTCATGAATAACTTATTAGTCACTCATATTCTGTTTTTTCCCCTGTTCGTAATCCTGGTGAACCTCTAATATTTGAATTACAGTCTTCAATGTTTCTTTATTTAAATTCTTACTAGGGAGCTCTGGAAAATGATTTGGTCAGCCAGAGTAGATGTAGTTGTTACAGCTCATCATAAGATGGTATAATCCGTTTATTAAGAGGAAAAAAGTCCCAAGAAATATAATACAACATACTGGAAGCAAGAAGATTTTTTTCCAATGTAGATGACATGAGTAGATACTGAATTATAGGAAAATTTTATATACACATTTTTCATATCTCTTTGTGTCTCAGCTCTAAAGGAAAGAACATTGACTAGGGTTTAGCTTTTAACTTCTGCAAACTGAGTTTCCTTGATTACATTTCTTCACCCTGCTACAGTTTCCAGATCACTGCCACCGAACGCCCCCCCGTCTCCCTTGTCATCACCCCCTTGCTTGCTCTCCCAGCCCCATGGAGCATAAACCAGTCCATGTCAGGTATAGATGCTCAGAGCTGGACCCTTTTGGTCAGGCCACCTTTTATAGCCATGTATTCAGTGTTCAACAGCTGGGACCCTTCTGATGATAAACTGGAAACATTCAACCAACATTACCTTTGAAATAAGGATGATGAAGTAGCAAAGACCTTGTATACACGATGCAAAGAACAAAACATCTTTCAGATTTATACTTGTAAAATAATGGAAACTCTAATAAAGACAGAGAAAAAAAAACCTTTCTTTACAATAAAAAATTTAATTGGTTCCATCAGCAGCTCCAGCACAATTTTCCTAAAAGGGAAGCAGAATAAATCTACTGAGAGGTGCATGAGGTGTGGGGGGTTACTGAGTAGGCCCCCAAAGTCACTAGCTGCTCTCCACATACCCAGGGACCCCCCTGGAGAATGAGGGCTGGGCTGATAACATATGAAGAGGGAGAAAAGGGATGCAGGGTGAGGGAAATACAGGCCCAGGCCCACATCTTTGCCTGCAGGAAGGAAAAGGGAGGACAGGAGACTCCAGGGAGAGGCTCCCTAGAAGGGCTGCAACTACACATTCAAGTTTTCCACCTCGTTAGGTAGATGGAAACAGACGAGCCTCTTTCCAAGTGTCCTGTATAAGGAACGCCTCCCAAGTGGTCTTCCATCATGTCTGTTCTATCTTTCCCATTTTGTATTCCAAATTCTGCAGTCCAAATGCAAGTTCTGAAGCCTAGGTTCTTCCTTCAGGGATCCTCATTCTGGGTTCTTGATCCTGTTCCATTCTGTTTCTTGTCCCCCGGAACCACTCCAGCTTCCTTTCCCAGCCTTTCTGTTTTCCTTTACTTCTTGTAGCAGCTCTAGGCTTTTTCCCAGCAGGAGGGACTTAACTCAGACTCTAGCAAGTGGGTGGCCCAGCGGAGACCAGGGAGTTCCCAAGAGCCTGGTCTAGTTTGATGTCTTCCTTTCCCATCCCACCTCTAACTACTAGACAATACCTTTTGTGCAACTGAAGCTATACTGAGGTTTTCCATGGTGATAGCTGGGGACTGGTGGCCTTGAGATGAGGAATCTTAAGGGAAAACACAAAAGGTTGCTGTTCTTCATTCAGAGAACTTGAAGACTTCTAGCACAGGGGAAGGAGTGAGCAGGGAAGGCGGGAAGACTCTGGCGGAGCTACAAGTCCTCAGAACCCTATCCTCTTTCAGCTCCCCACTGTCTGAGCTGAGCACTAGCCCCCAGAGTCCTGCCAGATCTGAGAACAAAGACAACAGGGCTGGGAGGTTCTCTGTTGGAGGCTGCCCTGAGGGGGAAGGAGAATGAGGTGGAAGCATCAGCAACATTACTGAAGAGGTGAGGTCTTCAAAGGGATCAGGATTGGAGACTCCATGCATCGCACCAGGGGTACTGTATTGTAGACATTTTCGGGCCAACCCCTCTTCCTCCAAGCAGCATTTCTAGTTTCTCCCTGAGACTGCAGGTCTTTATAGGCCCAGAGATAGTGCACAAAGTAGGGCTCTCCCATCTGTGAGAAGAAGCCGCCCACCCCCTCCTGGTCCTCCTGCTGGTGCTTGATGGCCCGAGCCCAGTTAGACAAATGTTTTAGAACCACTCTACACTAATAAAACACAACTTTAAAAGGAAAAACAATCTTTCCCAGTATTTAATAGTCATATGAATTATTTCCATTGGCTGAAGAGCTAAGTGCTAATGTGCCCTTGCTCCAGTCTAGCCTCTAAATTATTCCAGAATGAGCAGTGGATTGAGCATCCCTGAGGCTGTGAAGCAGCAGGTGGCCTTCAGCTGTAGCCTGGGCGGTTATGAATGGCTCAGCTGCTCCCCATGGGCTGCTCTTCTGTCTTGCTGAGAGTCAGACCACAGTGATTGAATGCTCTGGCAGCAAGACTTTTATATTTTTGTTATTAATATATATATTTAATTTTATTAGTTTTATTTTTTATAATGCTTCATGTACTATCAAGGCTGTTTTGGTTATAAATAATAGGGATCTGAATCAACTAGTTTAAGCAAAAAAAAAAAAAAAGGCAATTCATACAAGTTTGGAGTCCAGAGGTAGTTCTAACTCTCAAACATGGTTAGATACAGAGGCCCAAATGTTTCCTTCCTTCCTTCCTTCCTTCCTTCCTTCCTTCCTTCCTTCCTTCCTTCCTTCTGTAAGTAAGACTTTTATCGATAAAATATTGCAAATTGACAAGAGACTATATATATTTGATAACAAAGAAATCTTGGTCCCTAATTTCAGGTCTAAGCAATAGGATAGGTACTATGGTTTATGAAATCCCTTAATAGAAAAAAGAATTTAGAAGGAAGATGTGAAAGGTCATCCCTCTAGTGTTCCCTTTTATGCTCAGAGACAGCTCCCAGCATTTTAAAACAAGAATGGTGGGATAGCTCAAGAACGTCACTACCCACTCCAAATGAAGCATCCACGCACAGTGGAAGGGTATGGAAAAAGGTTGGCAGGGACACTTTTATACCATTGATTAATCTGTGTATGGCAAAAGCAGCTGCAGAGGGAAGAAGAATTGAGGAGAGGTCTTGAGGAGAAATGAAGATGGATTTTTGCTTTATATATTTTATATTTTTAAAAATATTCTGTTGAAAGAAGAATGCTATCTCTGGTTCTTTTAAAAAATATTTTCTGAAGACAAAGAGCTTCTTGGGGGATGGGACCAGCCTACATGGGCTCTTCTAACCTTAGCAATAATTTAACTTTACCAACTTGGCAATGACTAATATTTTTAAAGGCATTAAAATCTTTAGTGTACACTTTAGTTGTCCTTTACAATTAACAGGGCTAGGCAAATTATTGACCAACTGGAGGAAATCATATTTGGGGGAGAGCAGAAGGTCCCTAACTAACCTACCAGTGGTCATTGTCATCATCATCATCATTATCATCATCATCAACATCATCAAGCAGCAGTTTCTAAACAGTCCATCTGCGCAGGGCATGGCACAGCACTCAACAAGGTTAATGAGGCAAGTGTCAAGGATGCCATTTCGATGTTCCCCTTCATCCCAGGGAATCAACATCAACAGGAACATACACGTACCACTGTGAAAACACTGGCTACAAAATATCATTTTTAGAGATGTTATTGGTCATTTTTTAACTGAGGAAACAGAAGAGTCACACAAGACATTCTTTTACAAGTTCCTTCTTGAAGCGGGACTTGATCATGTAGTTGTTTGAGAAAATGTTTGGTAATATAGTGATTCTGTCTTCGAGAAACACAACTCTGTACAAAGTAGTGGCATTATCATAGAACAGCTACTTGCAAATAACAAAAGCATAATAATTCTTTTTTTTTCCTTAAATGTGTGTGGCTCACGTTTATTTCAGCGTTTAATATCAGAAGTGTTGGGTGATGTTTTTGTAACCAGAAATAAGCCATAGGAACCAGAAACTTAACTCTTGTCTGTATAAATTAGCCTATGGCAAACTTCTGTCGCAGTACCCAGCACCTATAGATGGCGTTAAGAGAGGTTTTACTGTAATTTATTGAGAACCTGCCCTCCCTGCCCTGGTAGT